>JAQGAX010000881.1:0-13424 GCA_034698105.1 Plectus exinocaudatus
GGCCATGCATTGAAACCGCAAACAGAAAACGTCTGACTCCAGATACGGTAGAGAGTACACAAGAATGGCGTATAAACGAGATTATTTTCGATCACATAGTTATGCACAAGACAGAAAGCCAAGAGACTGATAAGGATAAGAATAGCGCAGATTGCAAGATTGCCTATCAAGTATTTGTAATTGTTCTGTACAGATTTTTCAATAAACGACACATACATTACTAAGAGATTCAAAGGAATTCCAACGATGCAAACTACGTATGCTTGATGGAAGAAAAATGAAGAAGCATAATTTGGATACGGAATTTTTGTTACGTCAGTGCTGTTGATGGGAATCAGACTAAGTTTTTCGGAAATGGAATCCATAAATGTCGTTAGTTTACGCTTACAAAGCTGTTACTCAGATCGAAATGCTAGCGATTGTTTGAGCTTTGCGAGATTTTTCACAGAAAAGACAACAGTGTTTGTTCGCAGAATAAATCAGAAACGAATTTGAAGTTCAGTGTAACTTTAACTGCGAAAGTCGTTAAGACGAAATAACTATTGCGCTCGCTTTATGAAATAATCCCCAGGTGTGGTTGATGAAGGACTTCTCCCTTAGTTTTCTCAAACCCGTCGCAAGATATTAGATATGGAGATTGCGACAGCCGTGCGAATGTTGTCGCCAATGATCCACGAGACAATTCAGGTCGCTGTTATATTATATGAAGGCGGAAATGAGCGACGGGAAATAAATTCAGCGTAATTTGAACAGCAAAGGCGTCAGAGAATAACTATTGGGTTCGCTTTTGATGTATTATGCTGGTTAAATTCCTAATTGTTCCTCTTTCGTCAGTTCTATATAATAACGACGTCTCGTTAGTTATATGAAATATATTATGAATAATCTTTATAAATATAATCGCTTCATTCTTAGTGAGGTAGTGCCTGATAATTCAAACGCGTGTAGAGAACAGGACCATCAGAGACTCTTTCTACTGTCACAGGTGAGCGGGGTTCAGAAAGAGCTGAGCTGCTCCCTCAAAACGCCGACGCAACCTTGCCGACTGGGAATCAATCAGCTTCACCGGGTGGTTTGGAAACTTTGTTTCTGGTGATTTGAACTGCGAAGGCGTTAAAGAGTAACTATCGGCTTCACTACCGATGAGCAATGCTCGTTAAATTCCTAATTGCTCAACTCCGTTTACTTCACGGCGCTAATAAAAAATAATACATTATTAACATTATTTCGCACCCTTCCAATAGCCTACTTCTGATGAACAGAGGTGGGCACGGTGGTAGGGCGAGGGGGTAATTGCCTGGTTTATGGAGGGGATCATCCCCCTAGAAAGAAAAAAGGGCGGGATGGAGGTTCAAAACACGCAAAATTAACACATTTGCAATAATACAGTATGACTAAATCGCATTCCTGAAAGAAGCTTCCAATTCAAACAGCATTTACAACGAAATGATGTTGCCATCGAAGAACTGAGCTCTGACGGTGGAATTGAAGGGTAAAACGGAGTACACTGAATTGATAAACTAATCGGTGCGCTGTCCGCAGCCTCTTGATGAACGGAAATCAAAGCTACGAGTGAATTTTTTGAATTTTGAAATTTTTGAATCAAAAGGCTTACGCAATCCTCAGTCACGGTCATTGGGCCGGTAACACAATTTACGGTACTATACTTGCAGCTGCGTTTTGCTTTTTTTTGCTCAACGCTGTAGCAGTGAATCGATTAATTTTTAGCAAATGTTGGTGCAATTGAGGCCGTTCAGTGATGGCAAAAATGAACGCGGGTATTGATTGGCGGGAGCAATGACGCTGTGCGATTTATGAATTGTTGAGCAGAAAATTTTCATGCCCGACGATTATTTGCATTAATGCCGCCTATGGGTTCTACAGTAGTTTCATCTGAACGCAGAAATCTCTTTCGACACCAACCGAGAAGAATTCTACGATATATATTGCCGAACGCAAAATAGAGTAAGCAAGGGGTTAACGACTGGAATTGACTGAACCATATAAACTATAGCGTTCAGAAACGGAGCATACATTTTGATTCCAAAAATGGTAAACGATTCAGTCACTTCGTTCCTGTTCCTGAACAAAGCGCCTAAGATATACATTATTACAATTGGCAAACAGCTTATAATCGGCAAAATGGCTTCAATGACGATCGTAATCAAAAGACTTCGCTCATCCTTTATTTTAGCCTCGTCAAGGTGAATGGTCACTGTTTTCATGTGCTTCCTAAGAAAAATAAAAAGACTTATGATGCAAAAAACGGCGGTTAGATTCAGAATACCTGCAGGAATAAGCATAAATTCTCGAATAAAAGGAAACCAGTAAATGAATCCGCAGTGTGCGTCGCTCACAAGATGTGTTGGACAAGCCCTGTTCAAACGCTGTCGGAAAATGGGGTTCACGATGACAGGCGCCTGCGCGTGTTCACAATGATGCGCTGTTGCCTGGCTGTTTTCGAAAAACGGTGTTCACGACACCTTTTAGGCGCCTTTTTTCAAGAAATCTTGAAAACACAGGCGACAGGCGCGCCTTTCGCGCGCCTTTCGAAATGACATTGGACCGGTAACATAATCGTGTCCTAAAGTTAAGTAATACTTAGCGATACTCAGCGCTATGCTTCATAATGGACTTAAGTATTACTTAACTTAAGAACAGCTTAGGACACGATTATGTTACCGGCCCATTGTCGACGGCGCCTATCGCAAGCGTGTCCGGCGGCAGTTTCGGCTACAGGCGACAGGCGCTTATTGTGTTTCCGCTCACGCCTGACAGGCGACAAGCAACAGGCGTCTATTCTGTTCCATGCTTAAGGTCCATTATCTCTTGTACAATGTTAGCGAGTGGGAAATGGATGATTTCGCGTTATTTTGAGCAATAAGAGCGCCCGGTATGTTGTGGTGCAATGCTTTTTCCTCCAATACTAAACTGACCGCGATCACTCTTTTGAACTATGTTTCAACACGTAGTCAAAAGGACCGCTTTGACTTCGTTCATAGGTATAATTTACTCTTAATTAGAAACGAAATGAAAAGTCAGTCGCAATTTTCCTGCAAAGGCGTGCTTACTATTGTTTACGCTTTTATGCGTTATGCTCGTTAAACTCCCAATTGCTTCACTTTTGCTAGTTCCATGAGGCACTAAAAATAAAGTTTGAATAGACTTGCATAGTTAGAAACACTGCTCTTTTATTAGTAGGTTTATTTAGTGCCCGGCCATTCAAACGAGCGTCCGGAAATTGGTCAAGGAACATCAAAAGCATGTTCTAATCTCATAGATGCGGGGGTTGCGGGAGAGCTACTCCACCCCTTCAAAGCGCCGCAGTATTCTTGGCCAAATTGGAAATGATGGCACACCAATTCCGCCAGTTAAGAAACATTACACGTCTCACTCCACATGCTGTAATTAGTACACAAATAGGGCACATAAATGAGATTACTTTTAACCGCATTGATACAGTACGCACAAGGTGTACTGCAGATAAACTCAGCGGTAAACATATATTGCATATTGTAAGTATATCCAATAAGTATTTTTTACCTATTCGGTATAGATTTATTGCGATTTATTTATTTATTTATTGCGATCAACGGCGATCAAACCAGAGTTAGACACGAAATGCCCTGAATATTTCAATTCGAAATATTTCCGCAAACCCTTATTCAGGATCATCGACGAAAATTACCAATATATGTAATGTGTGCGTGCTGATAAGCAGGGCCGTGCCATGGTAAGTGCTAACTGTGCTGAAGCACAGTGGCTCCGGACAACGGCTAGTAGAAAAGGGGGCACCGAGAGGCGCCAAGTCAAAGAGGGCGCAATAGTCGAGCACAGGGGCGCCCCAGTGGCATGGCACGGCCCTGCTCATAAACATAGTATACCTTTTTGCTCAACACTGCAAATCAATTAATTTTTAGCAATTATTGGTGCAATTGAGGCTGTGCGGTGTTTGAAAATTTCAACCAGGGGTTTTATTAGCGGGAGCGACAATGCTCCGCGATTTATGATTTGCCGATCAGAAAACTTTGATGCCCGACGATTAATTACATTAATGCCGCCAATGGGTTCCAAAGCAGTTCCATCTGAATTCAGAAATATCCATCGCCACCAACCGACAAGAATCCTGCGATATTGCCGAACGCAAAATAGAGTAAGCAAGGGGTCAATGACTGGATTTAACTGAAATATAGCCATAAAAGTATTCAAAAACGGAGAATAAATTGTTATTCCAAATATGTCATACGATTGCATCATCAAGTTCCAGTTGTTAAGTAAAGCACCCATGATATACATTATCATAAGAAGAAAGCAGCTTAAAATCGGTAAAATGCCTTCAGTGGTGATCGCAAACAAAAGACTTCGCTCATCTTTCATCCTTGACAGGTCCAGCTGAACAATGACTGTTTTTATGTGCTTTCTAAGAAAAAGAAAGAGTTTTATGATACAGAATACGGAGGCTAGATTCACAACTCCTGCAGGAACGAGCATGAATTCCCGAATAATAGGAAACCAGTACATATAACCGCAAAACATCTCTCTAACAAGATGTGTTGGATAAGCAAAGGCAAGAATTGGATACAAAATTGGCCAATATACGAGGAGACAAATGCAGAATATTAACCGTTTTGTGAAAATGTGCTCATTTTGTCGAACAATTATAACATAACGATTGATGGACACTAGCGGCAATGCGTTAATATAGCAAACAGCAAACGTCTGACTCCAAATACGGTATGCAGTACACAAAAATGGCGTATATACCAAACTATTTCCAATCACATACAAATGCACGAGATTATAAGCCAAAAGACTGCTGAGGAGAAGACTATCGCAGATTGCAAGATTGCCCAGCAAGTATTTGTAATTATGCTGTATGGATTTGTCAATAAACGATACATACATTACTACGAGATTCAAAGGAATTCCAATGACGCAGACAACGTACACTAGCTGGAAGAGAAATGTAGAAGAATAATTTGGGTCCGAAATTTTTGTTACATTAGTGCTGTTGATGGGAATTACGCCAAGAATTTCGAAAATTGAATCTACAAATGATGTCATTGCAAGTTTAGGCTAACAAAACCGTTACTCCGCTCGACATGCTAGAGGTTGTTTTAGCTTAGCGAGATTTTTCACTAAAAGACGATGGCGCTTGTTCGCAGAATAAATTAGAAACGAAGTTAAAGTTTAGCGTAGCTTTATCTGCGAAGGCGTTAAAGACTAACTAACTATTGCTTTTGTTGTTGACGCGGTTTGCTCGTTAAATTCCTAATTGCTCCTCGTCCGTTAGTTCCGTGATGCTAGAAAATAATATGAATTATGCTGCATCGTTAGTACAATAATTGCCTCTTTCTTAACGAGGCAGTACCCAATTATTTTAACGATTGTTAAGAAAATGTCAAGAGCGATCAAGGGCGCGTCCTACTATCAGAGGTGGGCAGGGTTCTGGGAGAGTTGCGTCACCCCTCAAAATGCCGCCGCAACCAATTTTCGCTCACCCCAACTCTAAAGTGCGCGGAGGTATGAGACCTCTTTTGGGACATGCCCTCATACCTTTATTTATTTATTTATTTGTTTATTTCTCGACTTTGGAAATTCATTCAATTCAAACAGTTGATATCCGTAGTATACTACATAAGAGCAACATATTAATAACGCAGGCCGAGAGGGGATTGGTGGCAACCATTTTTGGCGACAAACCACCCCTTATTTAGATATGTAGAAGTTTGGTTGATAGTAATAATTACAAATTTAAGATTATATGTAGGATTAGATTAATTGGACGAATTTATACGAGGAAGAGGCTTTAAGTACGTAGTTAGGTCTACTTTACGGTGATTTGTGGCTGTGCTATCTAGGCATTTCTTAAATAATTTAACTGTTTTTGATTTCTTTATATCAGGTGATAAGTTATTCCAGGGTAATACTATTCTATTACTGAAAAAAAATTTGACGACAAGGCTTTTTTGCAGTGAAGCAGCTGTAAGTGCATATGGTTGGCAGATATAAGAATATCTTCATAGCCTTCGCATGCTTGAGGGTGAAACTGCAATAGATCAGTAGGATTTATATCCATATGCCCATACATTAGCTTAAATACCAAAACTGAATCAGTTTTTAGTCTACGAAGATCTAGTCGTTCAAGTCCGAGTGTGGTGAGTCGGTCTACATACCATAAATTCTGACATTTGATTTCAGGTATGCGTCTAGTGAACTGCCTCTGAACCGACTCAACCGAATCAATATCTTTTGCTTAGGAGGGTGAACAACAGGGGCTAGCATACCCTAAAGTTGGCCGAACAAAGGTCTTGTACATTTCAACCAAGAAATCTGAATCACGAGTTTCAAATGACCGAAAAATGCAATTCGTTCTAATAGCTGCCTTTTTGGCTATTAACGCACAGTGTTCAGGAAACTTTACAGGGTGGGCCAAAGAAAAAAGTCAGGGCTAATTGTGGAAACGCCTTGAGGCGTGGGGCGAAATGAATCCCCTGGGGGTATGTCCCCTGACAGTAAGATTTTATGGGCGGAGTTTGACCACCCACGTTGACTGGCTTTTTTTTCACCCACGTTGAATCTTTTTTTATTCCAACAACGTTTTTGGATTGTTCAGAACACGGGCTGTCCAAAAAACATCAATTTGTCCAATTTTCAGGATATCGTATTTTCCCTTCAGACCACCCACAGCGTTGCTCAAACGTTACGTTACCGTTTTAAATTCCATATATCCTGAAAATTGGCTAACTTCATGTGTCACGTACAGCTGATGCTTTGAACCATCTGAAAACGTTGTTGGTATCCAAAAAATTCTCACGAAAAATTCACGAAAAGAATGGTAATCGATAACGTTTGATCAACATCGTGGGTGGTCGTGGGTGGTCCAGGAGGAAAAAACGAAAAATCCTGGAAATAGGGTAAATCGGTGTTTTTTTGGATAGCCCGTATTCTGGACCATCCGAAAATGTTGCTGGAATCAAAAAAAATCCTTTGGGAGAAGAATGGTAATCGATCGCGCGCAGACATCTCAAAAAAATTTCACGTCCAAAAAACTTTGGAAGCTCGCCATTCGCACAAATGACAACCGATCAGTCTGATTTTTTGTAAAAACATTAGCAAAATTTTGGCTAAGCGCTGTGCAAAAAATCAGACCAAGCGGATCATTTCCCGCTTCACAATAAGCCGTCAAAGAGGGTCTCAAAAAGGCCCATTTTTAAGCACATTTTCAGGTCCCACCACGAAATTCAGTCAACGTGGGTGGTCAAACTCCGCCCATAAAATCTTACTGTCAGGGGACATACCCCCAGGGGATTCATTTCGCCCCACGCCTCAAGGCGTCTCCACAATTAGCCCTGACTTTTTTCTTTGGCCCACCCTGTACATCCGTGATTTCACAATACGACAGATAGTGCGCGACATTAAAATTTTTGACTGTTCGCGACACGACAATTTGCTACGCGATATGTTTTCATCGACCGACGACACGACAATTTGCCATATGATATTTTTTTCCGCCCCCTCGCGATATGACAATTCGCGACAAGATAGAGGGACGGCCGCTGGTCGGTGGATATGATGTCTCTTTCTACTGGGATAATATTACCCCAAATAATTTATGAAAGTAAATAGCAAAAAATGGGCCTCTTGTTGCATTTCTCTTAGAATTTTCGCCTTTCTTCTCTTTAGATGTTCAACAATGTTCTGTATTCAAGCAGGCTCATCACTTAACAAAAGAATCGTCGTTACGAATAGCTTTCAGAGAAAATGGACACTAAATAAGGTGTCGGTCACTTCCTGGACTCTCGACAGAACCGTTGGCGCCAATTCCGATGGCGCCCTGCGTGTTCTTCTTTTAGTATACTGTAGCTTTGACGAGGAGTGGTTACAAGGGTTTATTTACAATAAACACACTAGGTGATAACCACACAACTACAGTCGCAGTCTTTTTATCTCTACTATACACACCACACCACTAAATCGACAATAGCAGTCCTTTTTATACTTGAACCAGATTACACTGTAAAACACGTTCTAAACGATAAAACGGATATTATTCTAACTGTTGAGTAAATATTGTTCTACTTGAGTAACATTGAAACAAAGCAATCCTTCCAAGTGGAACAATAGGAATCGGAATAGTGTCCTGACATTTGATTGATGATTCAAACGCCTCAGTCTTGACAAGTGATTAATGGTTCGATACGCCTATATCTATCGTCACATTACAACTTTACAACTCGATTCTATCCTTTTACAAAAGTCATTTTACAGCATGACTATATCTATTAAAAGTAGTCGGTCGGTTCCCGACAAAGGTGCAAGGTCAACTTAATGAATTGGTTCTCATTAATGTCCTGATTTACGTGCTACTGCTTTGTGATTTCATGATTTCGTTTGGTATTTTGCACTGATTCTTTGTTTTTTGTGTAGATAGAAATTAGGCATTTGTGTGTTTATACATGATTTGTGTCGTTACGATTCATCTATCAAATGCAGAAGACTTTTTTTATCAATTTGAATTTCTGAACCAGCGAAAGCTACATTATACGTAGAATAGACTGCCTGACGATTAATTTCCCCTTATATACAAAATATTGTTCACAGTGCACGGGTGAACCGACTGCCGGCGTCCTCAATATGAACTTTTGACTATTACAGCGTAATGAATGATTTCAAAAATTATTCAGCTCCCATCCACATCCAATTGGAATCGCCGCCGGGCAGTTTGACACAACCGAGTACCGCGCCGTCGTATACAATCTTTATTTCAGCCGTCCATAGATCCTGAAGAAACTTCTTCAGTAAGGGGTTCAGAAGAAGCCGTGAATATCGAAATTGGGCTGAAGCTAGAGGAAGTTTTCGGCAGTTTTTAAGAATGCTGTGAAACGCTTTTGCCACTAGATCCATGCGTTTCGCCATAAACATCCAAACTCAAACCTGTGCCCATCTCTGAATGAATTAACAAGCGGAAGATGAACGAATTGTTCCAATTTTTCTTCCTGCGGCATATCGTCGAAGTCTCGCGTGCCCAGCTCCGAGATGAACTCGCAGTTATGGTCATCAACCACTTCGCACAGCTGAGCATGACTATAATTTTTGGACCATAAAAATTCCTGTTCGATGTTAAAATAAGCGAACAAATATTTTGCTATCGATTGCGAAACCCCTGGCCAGGGGAGGGGATAACACCCATGGTTACAGGTATGCATACAAGGCAGGATTAAGGGGATCGGAGGCTAATCCGGCTCTTGTCACATAGACCACTGCCAAAGATATTTAAGATACGTACATGAGGGAGTTTGTTCATTCGGCGACTTTTCTGGCAGAAATTAAAAGTTCGCGTACGAGACAGGTGAAGCAATTGCTCTGTTCACAGAGAAAGGTTCGTTTGCAACATTGCTTATCTGACGTACCAGTATTTACTATCCAAAAATGGACTCAGGCTAAATCCATTGGAGCAGACATGTTCAATAAGTCCAGGATTTTTAAAAGCATCGAAAATCACTTCCGCTTCGCCTCTTCTTGGTTGCAAAGCCTGGTCGACTGTTCGTTGACCTGTAAAAGCACATACAGCTCGATGGAACACAAATATGGGAATGAGTGCTGCCAATGATGGACATACCTGTAACCAGGGGGTCCAGGGGGCCACCCCCTCCCCAGCCAGGGGTCCGACCCCCTGGCCTGACCCCCCCCCCCGAGAAGGTCCAGACCCCCCCTGGCCTCGGACCTCGGTTACAGGTATGATGATGGAGGATAAAAGTCCAAGACGCATGTCCTAGAAGTATGCTTTGAACGACTGTTTATTAAATAACAACATAAGCCGAAAATATCTATATACAACAGCTTGCAAATATGCAATTTCGAAGCTCTTAATCCAACCCTGTTTATATACCAGGGCCTTTCGACGTTCATTAACATTGGAGTTTTAACTTCTTCTTGGTTCCATTCAGCCTGGCCTTAGTTTTTTACTAGGTTACATAAAATATAATACGCAACGTTATGACATAAATGACCTTTTGATATTTTCAGGTATCCTGGAAAAACAATGCGGGCCGTTGCTTTCTCGCCTTCGATTCGACAGCTTGGCATTTTATGTTCATCATAGGTAAAAAAGCTCACATTCGCAAAATGAATTATTGATTTGGCTGCAAACACGAATTCACTTTATTGTTGCAATAATCATCAAAAAACCCTAATTGCATTGTAAATTGTGAGACCCATCGCTGCTCCATACTACGAGCCATGAGCACATGACCTCGCCCCCTGATTAGTACCTGATCATTAGTGACGCATAATTTTGGCAGTTGGTAACCTTATTTTTAGGTCGCTAAATTTTTGTTTGAGGAAACCTATACACCTCCTTTCCTTCACAATAAGTTTGGGTTCAACAGAAATGCAGAAAAACAACATGTCTCAGGCTTCAGCTAATTCTCATGTTTGACGCAAAATCATGCTCAATAAAATATTAAGGAACTCATCCAATTATATTTATTTTATAATTTTATCACAATACCGTTTCCACAGTCACTAACGGAGATTTCGTTGTCAACATTATCGACGCAGCTTTTTGATGTTACGACTGAAACACAAAGCAACAGCAGGAAAAGTATCATGCTCATATTTTGCAAAGTTGCGAATTAATCATCTCTAGACGGAAACAATCTTCGGCTTTAAGGACTTTCCTTATCACAAATGTTTTGAATGTCTGTCTACTGACTCCACGTGTGGGAACCAACAGATGTACCGGCGTTCACCGTGCTAGGTACAGCTGTAGATTCTGCTAGCCAAACGAAGATTCCGAACAGTTTGATTTCTTGAGCCCAAAGTCGCAAAACGGACCGGGTCACACCCATCCAAAAAGTACAAGACGTTTTTTCGGTTTTTTATTGGTCACAAACATTCTAATAGATTATCTATAGTACATACTGTATATCTAATATGATTTGTGCCAAATTCAGCGGTATGAACCCTCATATGAACATGCAATCTCTAAGCTATGAACTTATACTGTAATTGCAGTGAAACAACCGCAAGATGTTTCCAGAAATTCTGAACGTGGTTGACCGAATTTCTTGTATTATTAACATTGCAAGGCAAAATTCTACAACAGCAAATTACAAACTTTAAGAGCAATTATTCACAGATCAAAACATTCGAAGCAGTGTCGACCACGCCAACTAAGGCATTCCATACATCGCCAATAAAAAACCTGCAAATAAACTTGATTATTGAATGAATTACGCAAAAAGCGTTTCTTTTCAGGCTGTATGTCTATTGCAGTAAATTGGGTGGGGTATACCTTGTCCTACGTTCACCGTATTAATTTTTGCTTTATCAGAAGCGTAATGTACGTATGTACTTCAGTTTTCAATCGCTCTGACGTTCTCTTCGTAGAGAGTGCCGTTATCCACTTGATCACGGTAACGATGCTACCTTAATTACTCTTTTTCAGTGGCTGAGGGATATTAGGTCGTTATTTCTTTAAAAATATCTACATTCTATATTCTATTCTTTTTCATCCAATCACATGCCAGCCTATACTTCTATTAGAGCCTGTATTTCTTTCAGAGTATGAAAATGTGTAAACCTGATTATATGCAATCTGTAATCGGAGTAAAATTTACTTCCAATTAAATTTGTTTGGACTTTAAGATTAAAAGAAGAAGGACTCGTTAATCTAATATAAAAAGCTTCTTTTTTTGAGAGAACGCTTTGATTTACTTTTTCGATTGGTTCAAATATTACAACTTTTTGATGATTGACACAAACCTGTCCTCTGTGTGGATCACAAAACCAATGGCACTCGTGCATCCAGTCTTTGCAAGAACTCCGAAAACAGCGCTTGATCAATCCTTCCAATTGATGCAGTGATTTACTATTTCCATCGATCGAGAATGCTGCTGCATTTTTCAGTTGGCACCAAAAGATGATCAGGCAAGCAAGGAATAGATCTTGCCGCCTAACCATCTTTTCACCTTAAAAACCTAAAACCTATTTATTAATGGAAAGAAAGATCGAAAGCGATGATAATATGGAACGGTATGTAGACATTAATTTTTTGAAGGCCGCCGAACATTAATTTTCAATCATAAAACTCAGGTTAACAGTTTTTACATAGCGTTCGCAATGTTACAACGCAAATCATTGCAACTTACAGCTATATTCCTCGTACTTTTCCTTCGTTCGATTCAGCGGCCGATTGTGTGGCTGTAAATGGGCATGCAAACGCGAGCAATGCGACGGGGCAGGTCGGCCGGGGAAACGATAGAGGGCGTCACCGGCATATTGGCGACGCGGGGAGAGGATAACCGAGAAAGTGACCTTTTGATGACCGCTGGCCGACGCGCGAACGATTACCGGGCGCGGACTGCGGACAGACGGAGCAAACGAAAGTCAAGGCGAACGGCGAATGGGTAGACGACGATGGCGATTGCGCGTCGATTGCGCCTATGACGAAGACTGTCTTGTGCAATTGAATGGGGACGGGAGCGGCGAATGTGATGGAAATGTTATTGCTGCCAGAGGTTGGCAAGGTCGGCCTTTGAGGAACTACAGTGCTTTATGAAGGTATATCCAGACTTTGATGTGATCGAAGGAATATTTGAGAATGCAAACCCCCAAGGCAACCAGATACCTTGAGCCAAAAATTGCTTAGGGTATCAACCATTTCCACTAAGTAAAATTTTGAGTTTATACGGGATAGAATGGATTTTTGGTCGTCTGGGATACTTCTCCCCAAACCGCCAGACCTTGACCACCTCTTGATACAGCCCTTTTTTGGGGGTACGCTGCGATAGGGGTAGGCTCTGGAACGGATAGGTCTCGGAATACGTTCCAAGTACCCTCATGCACGACATTAGTACTAGGGGAAGGGACTTATTCCAGGCACTCGGATACGTTTTTGATAATGCAACCCGTAACTAACTAAAAGGCGTTTACCGCGCAAAAAATTTGAAAAGATAGGTTTCTTTCGGTAGATTAGGGATATCTTCAGCCGAAAAAAATATCGGCAATTATTAGCCGTCGAAAGTCATCTATGTCTGCCCCCCACTGTAACCCTCAGACGCCGATCTATTGCAATCTTTCACAGAACGTCAAGAAAAACGAAGCAGACGACGATGTGTATATAGCGGTTTGATTGCTCATACGTGATCGAAAATTCTAAACTGCGGTCACATTGTAATGCGCACGCTGAAATGCCGACGATGTGCGTGATGGTGTTCGCTGATGATGATCTTAGTACAAATTATCATTGTTCCATAGAAATATTGCACGTGGTACTTCACTGTAACAACGGTGCAGCAACACACATTCAGGTCATAGATGGGCCAAGGGGTAGGTGGGGCACCCATCCATTACTTCCAGTGATTTTTTAAACAAGATGGCCAACTAGGTGGCAATGAGGCCCTTGCTACTGTTTGGTG
>JAQGAX010000882.1:0-13420 GCA_034698105.1 Plectus exinocaudatus
TCGTAAAAAATTCTGTACCCCCCCCCCAGAATCCGATGACCAAAGATACACCCCGGGCTGGGGGGGGACGTACCCCCCCACGCCCAGGTCTGCTTCTCAGACACCCCCTCCCAAAGAGATACGTACTTTATGAACTGTTCCTTACATCGGGACGTTCGTAGATTTGGAGTCGAATAGTATTCCTGTAGTATAGTACGAAAATCAAGTGGTGCTTTTACATTTACTGCATAACGACATCGTTTATAACAATAAACCGTCTTCAGCGATAATTTGTTTGTTTTATAGTCACCATGGCCTTTGTTTTATGTATGGTAGACATGGTAGCCATATCAATTTGGGATTAAAATTTGCCGGTCCCGAGGATATCGTAATTTTGAACGACTTGCGTGAGTGAAGAGGAAAAAGTGAAAAAAAGTGAACCATACCGGATGGGACACGAACCAACGACCTTTCGCCTTTCGCTTTGCGCTCTACCACCTCAGTGCTTTACCACTGAGCTACTGTTCCAATTGACCCCTTAACGTCCGACTTTCTACTGTAAATAAGTGATGGACAAAATGCCTTTCTAACGTATGAACGTGTCTCCTGTACGGCGACATGTTTCTGTGCGACGAAGTGAGCTGGGAATTGAAATTCCACGCAAAATAATCCTATCACAGTCGCTAACATAAGCTGTGGGCATCTGAAAGGGCGTGACTGATTGCTTATGTCAAATGTCATTGATCTAGATCATAATATTTTTGCTGTAAAGTTCGTTGCCGACGTGCTGGCTTTATGATGAGCCAGCAAGCGTGAATGGTCTCTTAGCAGTCGCCGTGCCCTTCGCGCCTGATTAGAGCGCGGTTCTCGCTAATAAATTATCTTATATAGCAAATTAAAGCCCTGTTTGTGATTCAACCTTTCCGCATTTGAAATTATATCCGCCTTAATTTATAGCTTTTATTAAGATAAACCAGTGGAGCAGAACGAATCAGAATCAAATGCAACTCAAGATCAACCAGGCAAAAATTTGGTTAATAACAAATTCTGGATATTGCAGATATCGACAGAGTTCTGCCTAGAATTTCCTCCTTTTATAAGGCGAGCAAACCTAAAACTGAGACAGGGCAGCTCTCCATGTCCGAGCAAAGCAAAAATTTGCGGAGGGCTTCAAGAGAGGGAAGAAGCGACGCCAGAAACCAATGCTGGGAGGGACAAAATACTGGTAAATGCAACATTTTCCATCATTCATTGATATGTGCAAAATTTTGGAGCAGAAATCAAAAGAAATCATCAAAAGTTAGGCCGTTGACGTTGACGTGTGAAAGATCCGACGGACTGTCAGTCGCCGTGCGCGCATCACCCGCTCTTGTTGAAATGAACAGTCGCGCGTTCGTATCATTTTACCAGTATTAACGTATGGGACTGTATTATCATCAACAGAGCAGAACTCTTTCGAAATTCAACGAAATTGAATCGATTTGTTAGTGGATCTCTTGTTCGTGGATAAAATGGACAGCCTGCACGCGTCGGCGCCACGTTTTTCGTAGTATGTACTTACAACAGCGGAACTATAGCTTTACCAAATCATGAGTGATTCATAACTTAGATCTTGTGGAAATATCGTTAAAAACGCTTGGCTAATGACAAAGGAATAATTAAATGATATTTGGTGCGACTTGCATTATCTTGCGACTTGAGCAATACAGGGCGGCCCAGTGAAAACTACAGATTTTTGAACTGCTGTAGCACAAAAATCTGTAGTTTTCGTTGGGTCACCTTGTAGTACGCCTTTGGCGATCTTTGGCGAGCGAAGGTCTGACGCCGAAAATTACATAATCGCAAGTGTAGCGTAGCGTCTCATTTCCGCTATTCTGCACTCGATCTGAATATTTCCAAAGGCCTACGCAGTCAATAATACAGGGAGCTGGAGAAGTTGACATTATTTCCCGCACGTTCACGATCTGTTTGCAATGAAGCTATGTATGGAAATTCAGAGAAATCCTTTATAAATACCGGGCATAAATAGCGCCCTTTACTTTTACTTCAGCGGACAAATTGATTAAAGTAATCATAACCATAGTCCGCATTATCGTTTTCTCTACGAGGCGAATATACTATGCAAGAGCTCCTGAGCGCTTGCGCAATACGTAGAATGAGCATCAGCATCATTTTGCCGAGGCCATTATCATCACAGAACAGTGCACATTTATTGAGCCATTGAACGAAGTATGCGGTCAGAATAAAACGAAAGATTTTCATCTTCTAGCCAAAATTTTGCTTCCTGTCGTTTTGCAAACAATATTTCAAAGTGATATATATCTCGGTCCATTGGTGAACAGAAAATGTCTCGAAAGGGTGCCACTATTTTTTCTTTCTCACTATCACTGCGCCATTATTATTTGAAACCTTTCAGTTCCTGTGCCACATTCTTTAAATTCGGCAGCTTAATGTTTGGCAAGTCAGGAATTCCACATTTCATTGAGAGCTGCAAAATGTAATTCGCGCTCTCTGATCTTACTCGGAATTAATGCAATGCCAATCGCGTTCTTCAACTCGCAATCGACTGACGGCACCACAGATGGGCTTCTTCGAAAACAAACCCAACATATTTTGACTCTCTTTCGCAATTCCGGGTGACCATAAATACACAGAAAAGAAAAACTGGCAAAATTGCATGCGGTCAGCAAAGAAAATGTGTGATACATTGCTTGGGCGGCCCGCGAACTCGTTTCGGTACTTTGTCCCAGTAGAAATAGAAGAATAAGCGCCAGTAAAATCCCCAGTAAACTGCTGGTCAAATTCACTATGATAAGCGGGCAGAGAAATTTGTTCGTTTTGATATTTTCCGACAGTTGATAGCGTTCGCTTAGCGAATGAACCTGCGAGTGGTGAAATGTCTTGGAGTACCGTCGCTTGTTGATGGATAGTAGTTTTTGGAAAGCCTGAAGTGTGATCAAATAATACAGTACACAGTAAGGGACGAAATGATGGGCTAATCAGCGCGTCTCAGCGCGTTCACCGCGCCGATATTCATTTGATAGGCGATGAGATGACCTAATAAGGCGTAACTTTTTGTCGGCACATAAGGTAACGGCGCAAACGGCGCGCGCCACATTTAACTTTTCGTGACAATGTTGTCGCGAGGTCCCTTTGATCGTAACGACGGCCAAGTCTGACCATTGTCTATTAAATGACCATCGACGCGGTTTGCGCGCCGATGAGCCTGTGTTTCGGGTCTCACTACTATATCTAGAATTTGACAGAAAATTATCTCGATTGCAAAGGAGCCGGTAAGCTGGTAAAGAATGATAATAATAATAACAACTGGAAAGAGATACAAAATTTAATTACTCTTAATTCTCAATACACAACTAAGCTCGTAAAAATATTGCTTCATAAAATTATCCCAGGTCAAGCCAATTTTCATAAGTCACCAATATTTGATTAATCAATAGGGACACAATTAAGACTACAGTAGTATAATTTATTCACTTTTAATTAACTCACTCCAATTGCTGAAATATCAATAATAATTCCCGCTAAAAGCACAATGAGTACAATAATTGGAGATAACCATCCTGCCATGAAGCAAGGTGTTTTTTCATTTTCAGGATTGTTTTTTGCTGACTTAATAATTTCGTTGATGACAACCATTGCAAGTACAACTGACCACTGAAATGAAAGTTTAGAAATTAATATACCTATCACTAAAATACTTTATGCAAAGTGAGCTCATTAGCATGACGAAGAACAGCTTTACTTCGTTGAGAAACAAAGAGAGCTGAATTGGCGTTGATACAAATGTTTCCACTGGATGCCTCAATCGTGGAAAGTCGCCCTGAGAGGGCCCAAGATGTAGGAGTGCCGGCGTTATGCAGCGGCTAGGACTTAATTTCATAAAACTATTGAAAATTGAGAATTGAGGCATTGAGTCTCAATTCCACGTTGCATCCGAATTAAGATTGAGCCAAAGACAATGCGAATTTCAGATTTAATTACTCAATTCTTAGTACTCAACAGTTTTCTGAAATAGGCTTCGGATCTGTGGTATATTCATTACTGATTGATTCTACATAGTCTGCGGTTGGGTACTTCGGTACAGTACCTCGGTACGGTACCTCGGTACGGTAACTTAAAGCTTGCATCGCTTATTGTCTGAGCGCTCATTGACGTGTGAAATTAAAATTTCTTACTTGAGTTATGAGGCAACATATTCCAAGGTATGAACTTCGGGACCGCTCGTACGTTTTGGCGTAAACGGTGGCAACAGCACGTTCCAATACAATCATTACTGGACTCAATCCAACGTTGCACATTGAGACATTGTAAAAGGTGTTCATTAGCCACCATACATAGAAGTTACTCTTTGTTTCCACTACAAAATACGCAGCCAGGGTTTGCGATATTGAATAATAACGTGAAATGCTAAGCAGAGCACAATTGATTGCGCCATTTCCTAGTAAAACTGCTAGATTTAGGTGAAATACTCGTGCTTTTCTGAGAAACGCAAGTAATAAGACGCAGCCATAATTAGCGACAAAAAGCAGAAAAAGCTCAACAAAATATACGGCAATCGTCAACGGTGTATCGACAAAGGGGAGCGAATCAGTAAAAACGTGTTTACTTTTGTTCCAATTATTATTGATGCAAGTTTCATTGCTCATTCTGTTGGTTCAACTTTGAATTCATGCGAATATCAAACTCTGTTCAAACATTTCATTTTACGAATTTTTAAAGATAAGTCAATGATGTGTTGCAATAAACAAGTGAAGATGCTAAATAATACGATATATGTAAAAAATTTCGAGCATCGACGACTGTTTCCCATTCAATTTTTCAGAATGGTTATTATATCATCGGGTTTGGAGAGCAAACTTATGGTCAATGGGAAGGAGGCACAAATGTCTTCTCGTGTCCACGATGGAGCAAATGCAATCCACTTCGGCTCATTAATCGGTAATCAAACATCAGCTAGTGCTCGTTTGAGAAATTAGCATAGCAACTCAGCTCGTATCTACAGCAAATTCAATTCTAATGGGCCGTTGATCTAAATGAATTGTCGAGGGGTGGATCAATCTTATTGGAAGTTGCCGCGGCGACCGCCCAAATGATGATGAGCAATTTAACTGATTTTCGTGCTGCGAGGATTGTTCCGTGAAACATCATGCTTTGAGCAGTCATTAAGGCAGATTCCGTTACCTTAGTTCGTCTTGGGCGTGCCGAAAGATAGTCCCGCCACGAACGATGCAGGATATGGTATGTGCAGTCATTAACGTAGTCGAATAGCTGCTGCTGTTTTTGTTACTTTCCACTCTCCTTGTTTCTTTATATACTGTACGCACAGCCGTGTACAGCCCTGAGAAATATTTCATATCTTTAAATTACTACGTGCCCAAATTTGATCAAAAAACAAATAAACAAGATAAATTTTGATCTTTAGCTAGGCGGTCAATCGTCCCTCAGGGAGAGAATATTGGTATTATATTGAGTGCAAATTGTATTGGGTTAAAATCTTATTCAGAAAAAACACCCTTTGACTGTAAACTTTAGTCTTCGGAATTTAGCGAATGAAAAACGGCATTCTCACAGAACCAGTTTATCAGATACACACTTTGTTAGCGAGAGTCGCAAACTTGCGACTAATGTGTTCTTAATGTAGGCGGACGTAATGCCACATGCAAACTCAGTTCAGTTCAGTTTTATTTGCACCAACACATGTATACCGTAAATGACCGAATAGAGCCCTTTAAAATAAACCCCCCTTTTCGACCAAACAAGGGTCTCTTCATCTTTTTGTCTGAATAGGAGCGATGGTCGCCTCCACGAAACGTTCGAAATATTACAACTCCGGTGGTTCTATTCGGTTACATACGGTAATTGCACAGTGAAACATATGCTTGAAAAGTAACGAAGATAAGCGACCATTCGAAGTAAAGAACCATCCAACTGGTAACAGTACTAGAAAGCAATCTATTTTTAAAAATTGAGGCGAGTTTCTTTATCGTTAGGTCACCTATGTACGTAAAATACTTCCTGTTGCATCAAAATAACAATTTACAAAGCAGAAACTATGTAACTGTGGTCGATCGACAAAAAGAGTGTGACAGAGAAAGCTTGCTATTTTCTAAACAAGATTGAAAACTGATTAGCCACGTGTGTAGTATATGTAGCAAGTGCTTCAGTTTCAGTCCATTGTTCCTGTACTGTTTGCGTCCAACTTATGTGCAAATAACAGGTAAGGAAGCCACTCAATCATTCCGCAAACTGGCTCTTTGGCGAACCCCTAAATAAATTGCTGACATGTACTGAGACCCGAGTGCAGACAGCGCAGCCAGAGAACAACTATCTGTTTTGACAACTTAAACAGCGCACGAAACTGTTTGAAAACCGGACTGCGATAGTCTTCCCGAGAAGAGAGCGTTCACAAACTGACAGCAAGTTATTCTGCCAAAGTGAAGTCATAAAAGACGACGGGAGGACAGCCGAGTCGACTTCTTACTGTCAACAAATTACTTAACTACAATATGGCCATCGCTTTTCCGCCAAATTCGCCCATGGAAGCCGCCGAGTTCTTCGGTGCGAAAGACGAGGATAAAAATAAAGCGCTTTCGCCACCGGAATTCGACAAATTACCAAAAAGATCCATCAGCTATACTCCAGATGGTCGAAAGTTACATGATGGCGTTCCCGAGGTGCAAGACGAGCCCGATGAGCTGTGGAAAAAAATATTCACGCGACAGTTCTACGCCGATCTTTTTACGCGCCTGAAAGGAAATTAGTGAATTGGTTTGGCAATTGGATTATTACTGTGAAAGTCATCTTCAAATGTTCACTTCGAGAAAAGGAAATTGTGATTATGTGCGTGCGATTCACGTTATGATAGGCAGTAAGCCTAGCAGTTTGATCGCTATGAGCGCTTTGCAAAGTTAAGAAATTGTTATTTACGACTTTCATGTTTATATCTTTTGCCAGTGAATGCGCTATTTCTAGTCCGCTCACATATTTACGCAATAAACCATACTTCAACACAGCTGCACTATTTACTGAAAGATGGAGAATCGTTCTGTTATGTACAGGTTCTACTATATTTCTTTGTTTTCCTTCTCTGCCCTAATATTGCAAGTTACAGTTTCAGTGGGAAAGATTCATTCATTGCAATAACAAGAATTACGTTTCAATACAAATTAATTGAATCATGTGAGCACACTCCTGTAGGATCTACTGAATTATCAAATTTCATCATCTCCTTCGCCGACCATATCTGATCCAAAATTTGAAAGTGCCGCACTTGCTCGGGCGTCTGCCCATCAAAGAGCGGTTCCAAAGGAAAAACCTGATTGATCCTAATCACTTTTCGCAAATTGGCTCGTAGAATCTTGTGACAAAAAAAGAGAATAATTGGAAGCAAAAGAGAATAGATTGGGACTCCGTATGTAGCTTCGAGGAAGATCGTATAATCGCGAGGGTTGAGATATGGATCGATTTTCATATAAATGGGAAAAGCGATTAAACTTGGCATGAAACAGCAAAAATGAGTCCACAGCATCGGCGTCATTAAACGGATTGCTCGAATATTTTCGTCAATTTGATATTTAATCGTCAAAGCTGCGTTGCGAAATTTGACTTTTTGGCGTTTATTGGCCCATAACAGAAAGTAAAATGTGCACAGAGTTGTGACCTCGATTCCGGCTAACACTAAGAAAAGATTGGAAACGATTTTGCTCGTTCTGACCGATGAAACAGTGGCGTAGGCCTTCATTTCTGTCCAGTCCAAATCCACGATCGCCATGAAGAGCCAGAGAGATGTCAGCAACCACTGTAATTAAATTAGCCTTCAGGGCAAAATATTTGTATCTGCTAGTACCGTATTCTCAATAATATAATACCCATAATCTCTAGAGAAAGTGCGTTCTATAGTCGCATCAGCAACCGTGGCAGATTTTAAACCTAGCCTAGCCGACGTACCGTCATATTATTATGAAAATCTTAGCAGCGCTGCAATAAACTGCAGAGCAAATCAACGGATTCTGCATGCAAATCGAATGTGTTTTCGAAGGAGACCCCTTGTCTTTCATTTAGGATCGGAGCCGTCTCTCCCAAGTTTAGAGTACACCCTTATGCTGATGCCTCTAACAGACCGGGCGATCAAAAGTGTACAAATTTTTCTAACCTGTATCATGACAAGACCCCGTCCACAGCTGATTCTCTTGTTGGCATCATACGAACGAAACATAGCTGTCGCTACGCAGCGCTCCATAGCCATCGTTGCTAACGCCCACACTTCTCCATATAAGGTGAATACAACTGGACCGCGCAAGACGATTGATAACCTCATCGATACCAAATATTCGCACGGGTTGACGTAATTCTTCGATAACCTAATAAGATCAAACATATGGACCAATAATATAGTCATACTCTGGAGAATCACCCAAATGTGATGCGAGACGAGCAGTATTCGAGCATTTTTATGCAGAGCCAAATGGTTAATGCTCTTTATCTTAAACAAAATGGCGAAAAACGTCAGAGCGCAAATGGCGACTAAGGAGTGGAAAATAAGTTGTGCTCTGAGTATGCCGCTGTTCGATAAATATTCGGCGGTGATGCACAGCGTTGCATTTGGATCCATTCTGATGAGCTATAAAATAATCATTTCTTCTAATAAAAAATAGAACGGCATCAGAGTAATGTCATAAATTAATTTTGAGGTTGTATTATCATAATTAACACCGATCACCGTCTATCAATTAACCATTGGCGCGGTCGTCGCGCCGATGGTAGCGTATCGTCGCGTTAGTTATAGTAGTTTGTCGGCATTTGCATGCAAATACTGCGGAATGAAGGAGATCGTGAACAGGAAGGAAATAAGTACGACCACACTTAGAGAATCACAGAGCTCTGACTTGAATAGATTCGTGCTAGATTCAGTTCGTTCCGAAAAGTCCGATTGTTTCACTTTCCTCGATAATTACATTATTAATCGAACATGTCGTCGTTTGTTTCGAGTTGGTGTCACGCGAGCACGAAATAAAATTAGCAATTTTGTGGTCATTGAAATTGAACCACCAATACTCATGCGTCATTTATACCTTTCAACGCCTTCGAATCCTTTGAATGCAAGTGCTTGAGAAGGGCGCAAACCGAAATATCTTATCAGAAAGAAGCATGCAATTTTAATTTAATGTTTAAGGACTGCAAAATAAGCACTACTCAATGAAAATCTCTTCCTAAATTGGTGACCAGGTCCTGATGACTCAGGCCGAATGGCGGCAATATGAACGTCTAAATACTTTCGTAATTTAAGAGAGTGAGACGAAATTTTAGTTTACAGCTTCGGTGACAAAGATTCATAGCATTGCAATAACAAGTACCACGTTTCAAGATAAACTAATCGAATCATGCGAGCACACTCCTGTAGGAGCTACTGAATTATCAAATTTCATTATCTCCTTCGCCGACCATATCTGATCCAAAATTTGAAAGTGCCGCACTTGCTCGGGCGTCAGCCCATCTAAGCGAGGTTCCACAGGGAAAATTTGATTGCTTCTGATCACTTTTCGCAGATTGGTTCGCAGAAGCTTGTTGCAAAGAAAGAGAATGATGGGAAGGAAAAGAGAATACAGCGGGACTGCGTATGTAGTTTCAAGAAAGATCGTATATTCACGAGGGTTGACATTTGGATTGACTCTCAAATAAATTGGAAACGCGATCAAAGTCGGCATGAAGCAGCAGAAATGTATCCATACCATAGGCGTTATTAAACGAATCGCTCTAATATTTTCGCCTATTTGATACTTAATTGTTAACGCTGCGTTGCGAAACTTGTCTTTTTGGCGTTTATTGGCCCATAAAAGAAAGTAAAATGCGCACAGAGTTGTAAGCTCCACTCCGGCTAGCACGAAGGTTACATTTGACATGGTTGCGCTTGTTCTGCTAGACGCAAGCGTAGGATAAGCTTTCATTTCTGTCCAATCCGTGTTCCAGATGACGATGACGAACGAGGAGAATGTCATCAGCCACTGAATTAAATAAGCCGTTAGAAATTATTTTAATGGTACCGTTAATAACACTTGATGGTCATAGCCTGAACGGAATCCTTAGCCGTAATTTGATCACGAAACATTTGAGGCGTCAAGCGACGAACAGGGCCCCGGCCCCGTTACCCCGCATAATACATTGGAAAACGTCCCCCCAGGTCGCCGACTGAACGAGAAAATTTTGAAAACCCCGCCCCGCTCCGTACTTCACCTTAACCCCGCCGGAACGCCGGCTGTAAGCTCCAGTACACCCTTCTTCTTATAGTAATGTCTGCAACAAATACCGTAAACATTCTAATAGCAAAACCCCTGTATCCTAGTTTTGAGAACCGCTAAGAAAATTTGTAAGGGTCAAAAGCAGCGGGCGCAATATGAAGCATCGAAGGAACGCGTCTATTTTAGAAAATATTAGCTCTCATTCTTACTCCTTTGTTAAATTTTTTTTCAACGCTTCTCAAACATAAGCTCCAGGTGGTCATATTACTAGAATAGATACGGTAATAAATGTGCAATTTGTTCCAACCTGAATGATGACAAGACCAGGTCCCCAACTGACCCTCTTGCTGGTATCATACGTGCGAAACGAAACTGTCGCTACGCAGCGCTCGATAGCCATCGCTGCTATCGCCCACACTTCTCCGTACAAAGTGAATACAGCAGGGCCCCGCACAGCCATTCCAAATCGAATCGTCAGCAAATAATCGCATGGATTGTCGTAATTCCTCGACAATCGAATGAGATCGTACAAATGTGCCACCAATAGGGTCAGACATTGAAGAATTGCCCAAATATGATTGGAGACAAGCAGTATTCGAGCATTTCCATGCAGAGCCAAGTGGTTAATGCCCTGTATTTTGAACAAAATCGCAAAGAACATCAAAGAACAAATAACGACAACGCAGCGTAGAATGAGCAGGGCTCTGAGAATGCCGCTGTTCGATAAATATTGGGCAGTGGCGCAGAGCGTTGAATTTGGATCCATTCTGATGAGCTGCGAAATAATCACTTTCAAATTTGCATAGAAGAAATTTGCCTCGATTCAAAAGAATTATGGAAAAGAGGTCTTGATAGAAATTAGAAACACTGACTCGAAATGTGAAAGGAGGAGAATAGTGCAAATAATAGCAACATAAGAAATAATTTCTTTCGTTCTGTGCAACGAAGCTTTTTTTAGTGATAGTGTTTCGCGCGAAACACTTCCGTAAGCGACCCTCAATAGCTGATGACAATTTTACAGTGGATCATATACTAATTGACGTTCATTTAGAGTATTTGTGGCAGGTGGAATGGATGCCGAATCACAAATGAATACCAGACGTTTCTCCTTAATATTCGGTAATCAGTTGACCAGCATTAATAGTTTTTAGCAGCGAATTGGAGGCAATAGCGAACCGTAAGGAAATAAGTTCGACCACACTCTAGAGAATATCAGAGAACTCTAACTTGAAATAACCCGTAATGGATACAGTTCAGAATAGTTCGATTGTTTTGCTTTTCCCGATAATTACATCATTGATCCAACACCTCCACCTCGTTGTCTGCGTGTCGCTGATATCATGCGATCGCGAAATAAATATCCAGAAAACAATACGTTCCTGTCGCCTACACGCGTGCGGATTGGCGGTCGCAATGGCAACGCTATTAAAGTGAAGTCATATACGACCCCGTTTGAGCATGCCTCAATATTCTAACATAAAAGTAATGTACAGAGATAAAGATACTGAAGCGACAGACACTTGATATGTCGACAGCAGAAAGATACCAAAATGGAAAAGCTTGGAGTAGCTTAGGCCAGGGGCGGAGCTTGGCGGGGCGTGGGGTGTCCGGGAATGCTTCCTCCCGGGTTTTGAATGCCAAAATAGGTATGTGGTGGAATAATGAAACATTTGAAAATCGAAAATTTTCGAGTTGTTATTCCGCCTGGTGAGCGCAGTGGCCTCCAGCTTTAGGTTTCTAGACGAACGCCTGGGGCCCATTTCACCAAAGGGCAGCCGCTGACGCGCAGAACATAATACACGCCTGTCGCCTATCGCCTGCCACGTACGCGCGCGCGGATTGGTGGTCACCTAGGCAACTGCCAATCCGCGCTCGCGCACGTGACAGGCGATAGGCGACAGGCGTGTATTGTGTTACGTGCTCGGCTGGCTGTGTCTCAGGTCTCAGATACTAGGTCAGATATGGCGCACCCCCAAATTGGGTCAACTGCTACTGTTAATGCGACAGAGTTCTACTTTATGAAGAATTGGGAATCGTTTTATTCGATTCACAGCGAGTTTTTAGGTCCGTGCGTCCATTAAAAGTTGATATACGTTTACTTCGTTGCCTTTTCTCTCACAAGTACCGTATTTATTCTAATAGTACGACCATCTCTAATAGTACGACGCCCTAGCGGTCGACTGAAAAATAGTACGACTGGTCGTACTATTATAATAAATACGGTAGAAGCGATGTGAATGTATAAAATAAATGCCGTATTGTACGAGGAGCGAGGACAAATAGTGACAGTTCCAGTGACAGAGGTCGATAGCATTTCATAAACCAACGCACACGTTTCAAGATAAAGTAACAGAAGCGCGAGAATATGCTACTGAAGGTTCCACTTTGTTTCGATATTCTATAATCTGCTTCTCTGCCCACATTTCGCGCAAAATTTTAAAATGCTGTATTTGTTCATGCGTTCGACCGTCCAAGCGTGGTTCAGAAGGGAAAATTCGATTGATTCCGATCACTTTTCGTAGATTGGTTCGCAGAAGCTTGTTGCACAGAAAGACAACGATGGGGAGCAACAAAGAATACAGCGGAATTGAAGTAGCTTCGAGAAAGATCGTAAAATCACGCGGGTTGAGATCAGGATAAATCTTCATATAAATGGGAAAAGCGATCAAACTTGGCATGAAGATGCAAAAATGAGTCCATACCATAGGCGTCATTAAACGAATCGCTCGAATATTTTCGTCAATTTGATACTTAATTGTCAACGCTGCGTTGCGAAACTTGTCTTTTTGGCGTTTATTGGCCCATAACAGAAAGTAAAATGCACACAGAGTTGTAAGCTCCACTCCGGCTAACACGAAGGTTACATTTGACATGGTTGCGCTTGTTTTGCCCGATCCAATGGTAGGGTAGGCTTTCAGCTCCGTCCAATCCAAGTCCTTGATAACGACGACGAACGAGACAAGTGTCAGCAACCACTGCAATTTAATAATGCTCTGGGAATTATTTGAGTGTCACCAATAACAGAATTTGAAGCCCTAACTTAGCCTAATTGTCTAGTCTACCGTAATTTGACGATGAAACATCCGAGTAAGGCAGACCTGGGCGTGGGGGGGGTACGGGGGGGGGTGGGGGGGGGGGGGGGGGGGGGGGGGGGGGGGGGGGGGGGGGGGGGGGGGGGGGGGGGG
>JAQGAX010000883.1:0-13419 GCA_034698105.1 Plectus exinocaudatus
GGGTTCACATACAGTGAAAAGTACAAGAGAAAAAATTGAAAGTCTGAAAAAACCTGCACTTATCCGGGTTCTACTGTATTATCACTTTTAATTGCGCACTTTTCAATATCCTCAATGACAACCCAATACGGAAGCTGTTCTCTGTCTAATTTGTATTCAAATGCTGCTTGGCTTTCAGGAGGGACCAACACTTCGGCAAAATCAGTGGAATTGAACGGCGTTTTCCAAAAATCCAGCTGAAAAACATGAATATGTTTGACATAAATAAAAAGAAGAAAAACGAACCTGATAATCAGCGGCTTTTTCTTGTAATTCAAAGAGTATTTGAAAGTTATCTTCACTGCCTACTTCAATGTGGTACACTTTGTGAGATCTGAAATAGCAGCTGTACTGCATTGCAAGAAAATATGCACTATACAAAGGTGTAACCGGGGGGTCCTAGGGGGTCGGCCCCCCTGGCCTGACCCCCTCCCCGACAGAAGGTCCAGACCCCCTGGCCTCGGACACCCGTTACACCTATGGAACTATAGTGTAACTCAGCATGCAATTACTGTCAGATGAAATAGTACACAAGTAGTATTATTTGTTCTCAACTATAAGCGAGGGGTAGTTTTGTCTTGTTCATTATCTTATACCATTATTAATGACAGTATCTTTAATAGTTTGTAGCCGTACAATAATTTTGGTGATGCACGATGATTGCACTCTCCATTCAGTAGCTTCTAACTTTGAACTATAAAGAGCATGAAACTTACCCCCACATATATGCAGACGCTGCTAATATTTTACAGAAGCATATGAAGAACACCCTGAGCAAATTTATTCGTGGTTTCATTTCCGCACTATATAATCCAGAGACCAATGTCTCTCTGATAGTGTTTTGGTTTTACATGAGGACCATGTCTGATCGCGCCAGAGGAACATTATAAGTCTCAACCAACCGCGGTTAATCTACGCGACCATCAGACCTGTGTCTGACCCAAAATCGGACACGAAAGATTGTTATCGCTATTCTTTTACGCTCCATTGACGCTGAAATTGACAAAGGCCTCCGAACACTGATTTGAATAAGCAGCAATAATGCTTTAGCGACTGTTCAAATCGAGATGAGCGCTGGCGCCTATTTCATTAAAGGACTGCGGTTGACATCCGCGTGCAGCTGGCTGAATGCCATACCTCAGCAATACATGACCTCGTATCTGATGCATTAAACGCAGCCAGCTGATTACAGATCTCAGTGACTGCCCTTTAGTGAAATAAGCCTTTGTTGTTCACGTCTAGTACGGAGATAGTGACATCGGTGCGAACTGTTCGTGTAGATATTTGACAGGCTTGCCATAACCTGCACATCAATGTTTTTCAAATTGTGCAAATAATCGTTCTTGAATGATGATGACGTCATTATGTTTTCGGCGGATTCATTCTTGAATGAGGTCATCCTGAATGACGTCACTCAGCCCGCCTTCCACATCTCCTAATCAATCGATAATCTATTCTTTAAAACGTCTTTTATGAACAGCCCAAAGTGATACAGATGAACAGGTCCGTGACACACCAACGATATTGCATTTGTATAACTATCACAGCCTAAGGAAATTAAGCGGCGGATGGTAACAATTTCTTTCCTTATTTTAATGCCATACTAACATTCTCTTTGAGTACATCACCATGAATATCAGGCTAATTTTTTAGGCTAATCGCGGATTAGCGCTGCCGATTTCATACGCGAAAGGAAACAACTTCCTAGCAACGAATGCTCCTCCCCTAGCAACGAGTGTTCCTCCCCCTAGCAACGAGTATTCCTCCACGCCGTTGCTAAGGACTAATTAACCAAATTAGCCTCTCAACCGTGGTAACTACGACGAGAAACGCTCGTTGCTAGGAAGCTATTTCCTTTCGCTATAAATGCGGCAGCAGTATCGCGGACGATCAAATCAAGTACAGAAACCGCAAGACTTGGCGCACTGCTCGCGCATGAATCCCTCGGATGCCGTGCACAACGCCCGGCCACGGGTGAGCCACTTGCTGCAGGAATACCGTAGGTCCTTGCATGATTCAGGAATCGCTTCAGGAATCACTTCAGGAATCAGTTCCACACCCACGCTGACCACTGAAATGTGGCGATTTGATAAATCGTCACTCACTCTTGTACTCTGCTTTATCATTAGCAAAATGGTTACAGGTCAAATCCGCATGAGTACGTATAAACCAGCCCATAAATAATAATAATAATAATAATAATAATAATAATAATAATAATAATAATAATAATAATAATAGTGCTCCTTTTTCTTAAAATACCGTATTTAAGAAAAATTTGCACAATATTATTATTATTTCACCGCGCTCTCGACCCCAATTCATAAAACTATTGAAAATTGAGGAAATAACGATTTGCAATTGTGATAAGTGTAGTGCTATTTTCCCGCGCTCGTCATAATTGACCAATCAACGCTCTTACCGCAATTGCCATGGCATTAGTGGCATTTACAACAGTATCATGAAATATACCCCAGGCACCCGACATATGCCCATCTCTTATGGTACCTGTAGCTGTGGGTATAGTTTCGGCGATTACCCGAGGTGGTTGAGTAAGCTTCCTCGCCAATCCTCTCTCTTCGAGCACTTCATCAACGACTGTTTTCACGCCGAGCCAAGTCTCCTTAGCCGTAGGTATCAATTCACTTTGTTTCAGAATAAAACCATTCCAATCTGCAAAAAATCCGTGAATTTGATCACGATTGCGCTGGTATATGTAAACTTCCGTTATAACTCTTGATTAACTAAAACAGCTGTTATGTTCATATTCAGAAGCGCAATGCAACAAGCAGATACTCACGGTGTTCTTCTGGCCGCAATTCAAGCAAGTAAACATATTTGATCTTTGCTTTATCTTTCGCCCAGTCGTCTGATCCGCCAGAGGCAGCAGCTGAAAAGTATTGTGGGTCATAATAATTGTGATAGCTTAATGCCTTCGCAGCTGTTTGGTAAAAGACGGATAGAAAGCAATAACCCGACAAGTGTTACAATGTTCATCAAAAGATATGGAACGAGTTGAGACTTTGGGGCTATTATTTATTGAACGAGCATTTGTTAAGGAGAGTTTATGATGGCTATATATAAAAAGCAATGGCCCAGATGACGAAATCCTCATTCCAACCAGTGTAATCTCCGAAAAATATTGACCAATAAATGGAGAAGAATTTTCATGACCCGTCAGATTCTTTTTTTATCCTACATGATCCTGCAAAGGCTAACATGCACATTGTCTTACACAAAGTGTCAGCTCCTGTACCCAGTCGATATCTAGTGCCGTAAAGACTCTCCAAGTTGGCCACTGCTTTTCTTCCCACTTTTTGCTAGAACAATTCAATGGCTTTTTAATGATTTTTCTGCAAAACTGTTATACCAGATCACTGATGTCGATAGGGAAGGTGTTGGGCTGATGACTGAAGGGATGAATCCAAATTTGGGCGTAAGTGTGCATAGTGATGAAAGCGTCGATTTTTCCATTTAGCTCAGGAGATAAAACCAGGTCGCGAACCGCTCTGAAAACTAATTGGTCATGTTCTCATGTGCTCATGTCCATTTATACTCTTTAGATAACGTCTTTTGGTATCGCGAGAAACACATTTCAATCCAAAAATGTTGACTTCTGCAAACAATTACAGTAAACCTTTTTAATACCTTGATTCAGGTTCGCTGAAGGCCGCAGTACCCTGATAGATACTTGAACAGGGATCATCGCTGGAACCGGATTCTTAAATTAAATCGATCAGATACCGTATCGAGCAATAATTTGCAGCCAAACTAACCTGACCAGTGGAAGTCAAAGTTCCTGTTCAGATCTACTCCGCTGCAGCAGCTAGTTTGCTGCCAGATGTTTACGGTGCACGTTTCAGGCGAACGATTCTTCCGCCATAATCGTATCTGAATTAGTTCTTAACAGAAAGTGGTGCAAATTCGTAGACAATAAAATTTCATGTGTTTCGGTTTAGATAGCAGAGCATTCAGACCATCATACTCGAAGTCTCAAGCAAACGGTTCACATGTCTGGCGCAAACTATTGATATTTAGATTTCAAAGTTATAAATAATTGCAATTATAATCGCTTGTTTCTGTTTGTTTCTGTCTGTCTGTTTCTGCTTAAGAAATGGTTTCATGTCATCAAATCCAATACTCAAATGTGCTGAACAAAACTGACTTGTGGATCAAAAGACGATTGAGAATACTCATAGCCATCTGGATTTAGGCACGGGAAGATGTAGAAATTCAGAGTGTCGACATAGTGAGTGATTTCTCCATCGACGCCGTATTTAGAAACCAGCTGACTAGATAACAACCAAATGTTTCATCAGTTTTATTCAGAAATGCACCTCATTAATGAAGAACAGCGCGGTGTGTATTGATGCCCATTCCCTAGCGTGAATTCCTCCGTCAATCCATATAGTTCGTTTGTTTGTGTCTTGGGTCGGATTTCCTATCTGAAAAGAACGGTTGTTTAGATGGAAAAACGTACAGTGGTATCCACAATTTTGAGAAAGTGAAATTCGGGTACAGTCAACCTACCCCGGCGCACCGACCGCGCTTTTGCATAACTACCGTACTTATTCTAATGGTACGGCGCATATTGGGTATACTAGTACTAGAAAATTTGGTTCATCGTGAAGAGACTCGAAAACTTTAAATTTTTGCTGTAAAAGTTTCAAGAAAGTTGCAAAGCGAAAGGTGTAGCAGACTTCTTAAGTGATATAAACATAATTTCGTTAGTCGTCTGACTCATTTGACTGCTGCGGTTTAAGATTAGAGGTGCAATACTGTAAGACTTTCGTACTATTACAATAATTATGGCAATAGGCGATGCCCCTGGCTTACTGTACCTTCATGCCCTGGATAACCTGCCCGCCATGCGTCGTTCCCAGCTTGACCATTTGCGCGATGGCCGGATTGAAAAAAGCGACCCGATCCATATATTGGACCATCTGCTCATACGAGCCGTACAAACTGAAGTTATAATAAGCTCTCATCCCGGTAGCAATGCCGTCGTCATCTTTAATGCGCCGAGAGAACGATCCCAAACTCAATTTCGAGTCATTCTTGATCGAGTCGACTGGTTGATGTTCGTGCTCTTCGATTAGTCTGCAAGGAATACTGGTTTAGCGAGCAAAATGTGCAGCATTATCTAGTCTTACTCAAACCTCAAAACTCTAACAAAAAACAATTGTAGCATTCGAAAAGAGAGCAATGCTAATTGCTGAAGCAAACTGTTGAACAACTACCGCAAGAATTATTTGGAGCCTGTCTTACTTTTGAACATCATTGATGGTGATTGTGTAGGTGAGGCCACTAACTTTGAGCACTTGCGGTAAAGTGTCAAGCATGATCGGAGGAACCATTACGTCAACAAAGTTACCGATGCTTCTCGGTGCCTTCCAGAAATCCAGCTGAAAAATTAATAGCAGTAGATAGAGATTGAACTTGAGGCTTGACATCCCTGAAGTATTGCACCACCACCCAGAGCGGAAGCAAAAAAGCATGGTATAATAGTTTGGCCTCTCAAAACCCCCTTGCCTTTCGAGCGCCGAAACGCTATTGCGATAATTTTGAGACTTTGTTTCCGATGGCGACGCCAATTTCAATTTCGTCGCAAAAGACAAGCAAACTACTGCAATGTAACGAAATGGAACCTGATAATCAGCTGCGTCGCGGTAGAGATTCGCTAGTACTGTCAGTTGCTTCGCATCATGCGGCACGATTCGAAAAACTTTATAAGTCCTGCAAAATGCAGCATAGTCGTAATTTTCTACGCGAACACGTGCTTGAAATGGATACGCAGAGTATCACATGCAATGTATTAATATATGTAATAACTGCATGATGCGTAGTATTTGAAATGAACTCAATAGCCTTGGTCGTTGAAGAGCGTTATATATATTCTTCTAATTTAAAATTTGTCGCTGTCTGCTGTTTCAGTGAATAATTTGTGAATAATGTGGTCTTTGATCTGTCTCTTTACGCAAGGATGACGTCCGACAAAAAACTGACAGGGAAAGTTGGTCGGCAAGATGGCAATTAGGTCGTTACGTCATTGCCTTCCCTTCGACACGTGAAAATCGGTGCAACAATAGGCACGAGTAGTTTAGTTTAAGAGGCAGGCGAGAAATTTTACACGATTATGGTTGAAAACTGTAAATGATTTTTGATTCGTTTTGCTTACTCGGATGTAACGAAGAGTTCACATGCAAAATAGCCGATGCGTGATACAGTAGAAATCGTTTATAGCGGTATCGGTTATAACGGTAAATCGCTTATAACGGTCAAGATGACGGGTCCCACCGTCTATGTTTTGTACAGTAACGCCATCGTTTATAACGGTATTCGTTTATAACGGTCAGGATTGGCCGGTCCCTCATTTACCGCTATAAACGATTTCTACTGTATTAATATACATATTCCCCAAATGCATGTTTTATTTGAGTTAATCCGTTTTTTCGGACGACAAGTTAATACATTTATGAGAAAACTTCGAACAATTGAGAGTATAACTTGCCCGGATTGTCTTGTAGATGCAGCCCAGGACAAGTGCAAAATGCCCAGTACGAATACTGTAATCAGAGCGAAATTCTTCATTCTAACTAGAGGACAGGCAGCAGGCGATCAAGCCTGGAGGACCTGGAGGACTTTGTCGTCGAAGGACCTTCTGTCGAGAATGTGCAAACGAACAAACGAATGAACGAACGACGTCGCCGTAAATTTGCAGAAGAAGAGTACTGATTAACCCGAAAGAGAATGCAAACAGAGCAGTGGGGTTCGATCGCCCGCCACGGATGAAAGACGTCCGATTGCAATCTACTCCCCAGCGGATCGGCGGTTCGCGTGGCGTGCGTACTACATCTAGGTCGGTCAGACGTCCGTGTTCATCTGTCTGGTGTACTCGGTACTCCTCTTCGTTAAACTGCCCCTGTCGAGCGGTCAATCCGATCAGGCAATAAGTGCACATCACCAACCGCTGAAGAGATCGCAATCGACTACTCTACACAATCATTTACAACGGTCGTGGACAGGGGCCTATTCAGTAAAGAGCAGTCGCTGAGATCTGTGCTTAGCTAGCTGCGTTTCATACCTTAGCTATGTGGTCAGATATAGCTGAGATTTGAGACTCAGCCAGCGGAACACGGGCCTCAGCGGCTGTCCAATAGTGAAATAGGCCCCAGAGGTGGGCACCTTCTCGGAGTCGGGTACATATTAATGTAAGTGGGGGTACCGTGGGGTTACCTAAGTCCCCGATACGATAAGAAACCTGAATCCCCATGGAAATCGTTCGAAAACTTAAATAATTTGTGTAATCAGGCAAAATTTTCTAAATTTTGAATTCCCACCTGATTATGTTTATTTCTAGCCTGATTATGCAAATTTTTCCTGAATTTCCTGAATTCTGAGCCATGCATGTTATTGTCAGCTTATTGCGTCATGACTCAAGGAAATTGACGGAATGCTGACGTAATGACTCAATAAGGTTTATAAGTTGGCAAACAAGTTATAAAATGCATTGTAGATGGTAGCGCACGCTTCGGAATTTAGATCATAATTCTCCCATGAGTTTTGGATAAAAGATGTATTGAAGAAATCCACTGAGCATATTGTAGGATGCTCAGAAAATAAATGCGTTTCAACCGTTACTTTCCTCTCGAGATGGGTTTAGGTTTTCGTCTAGGGAAGGATATCGAGAGGTAGATACCCCTAACATTGGTGTAATGGGTGTCCGAGGTCAAGGGGTCGGGACCTTCTCGGGGGGGGGGGTGGTTAGCCAGGGGGTGGTCCGATCCCCTAGACCCTCCGTTACACCAATGCCCCTAACGAGTCCAAACCTCACTATCTTTTTCTGCCTCATTTTTAAACTATTTTCTTCGCCGTTCAATGTCCACATTCCCCTAAAGTGAAAAGCGCCGTACCCATGGAACCCTTTACTGGAAAGTAAACCCCATACTCCTTCGCCCACCTCTGCTTTGCTCTAAAAGTTCATAAAGTGCAATGCGCACGATATATTGCTTTGTGACGTTTTTGTTGGCGATTTCTCTGTCGTTGCAATGTCCGCAGGGTTGGCGCCAGTCGACATTTGACCAGTCCAAATGTTATTTCGTCGCCGTGAGCAAAAAGAAGATATGGTTCGAGGCGGAGAATTATTGTGCTCATTCACTTTCCGTGCCCAATGCCCACCTTACTTCTATTGCATCTGCATTCGAAGCAGCTAACTTACACGGTTCGTATTTTGGTATTGGATAGCGCCGAATAATTTTTGTTAGAGGATATTTCCATTTTTATTTATTTTTATGTTTTTTTTAATTTTCAAACTGAAAATTTCTAACATAACGCAATTACAGCGGGTAAACACAGCGGGTAAACACAAAAAGTGACTGTGACGGACACAATTTTTTTTGTATGGAGAGTCGTAATGAACATTTTTAGGTTCAACAACCACCTTCGTTCGTGAATTGCTGCAAGCTAAGAACCAGCAGTTGCCAGCGAAGAAGCAATTGACGAATGCTGTTTCGTATTCGAAGCGGAAGCTGGCTGGACCGCCCGTTACTACGACGACAGAGTTCAAGGGAACGATTGCTGCTATTTTCCCAGAACTGTCTCCTGATATTGGCTTAGATGAAGTAGTCTGTCCTATTGTCGAGGCAGATGATCCGGACCGTCTGTTCGCGCTGTTCACTACTCGACGCCTGCTGTTGAACTTGTCAGAAACGGGCGCTGACGTATTGCAGACGGATGGAACTTATAAACTAATCTATGAAGGCAATACTGTATTGACACTTGCTGTAAGTGACAAGACGAAGAGGCTCCACCCAGTAAGTTGTACACCGTATATTTTCTTAACCCCTATTCCACTTGCTGATTTAGATTGCACTGGCGATCATCGGCCGGACCGAAGATACAGTCGCTTATGAAAAGCTATTCATAGGACTTGGTTTTGCTCTACAACAAGCTGGTTGTCCAGAGTACGACCCTTCCGCGGTTATGTCGGATGGGGCTCCCGAGATTTCGGTGGCAATTTCGTCTGCTTTTCAAAGCGCCCGTCGACTGATGTGTTACTACCACATGCGCAAACGTATTCCTGTGTATCTCGCTCGAAAGAAGGTGCCCAAAGAAAGCCGGAAGAAAATTCTGACGGAAATATCGATTCTACAACTCGCCAGTAGTGATGCCGTTTTCGAGGTTAGCTCTAACAACAATAATCATTATAAATAAATTGTTTCAATGGGTAAACTGACAGGCTCAGGGACAAAATATCGAGGCCCAAATATCGAGGGACAAAATATCGAGAGACTATATATCGACAGTATTATATACCTCGATATAAATTACTCTCGATATTTTGTCCATCGATATTTGGGCATCGATATTTTGACTGGGAATCAAACTGACAACTGATGTGGCTACAATAAATTATTTAAATTTATTGACACTACTTCAAATGTATTGCATGATTTATTGCATATGTACGTTCAATAAAATTAAAGCTCCTAATTTTCAGAACGTTATTAATATTTTAGGGTGCTGCTCGGCAGCTTCTGAAGAGGTGGAAAAGCGCTGGTTTCAAACGATTCACCTCCTACTTTCGAAAAACATGGGTCAATGGGTCGTTAAAGTATTGGTATGAAGGGGCCGCACTTGGCTCTGTGGGCACCAATAACGGCTTGGAAGCGCTCCATGGTCGCATCAAACGATTCTCTACACTCCGAAAACGAATGAAGATCGGTTCGTTCATTCGAGAGACCCAGCTTCTGGTACACGACTGGAGCGTACAATCTGGGACGGACACTTTCCGCTCACGACCACTGCGCTCAATTGCCCTGCAAGCAACAGCCTGGACCTGGTCTCAAGACGATGTGAAGAAAAACTTTGTTCTTTTGCAAACTTTGTCTACCTCGCAAATATATGTCCCCGGCAACCGATTCAATGATACGTCTTATTTGCGCTTTATACGACGTGAAAAAAATCCATTGCGGTTTTCGAGTTTCAACGATTTCATTGTGTGGTCTGCTGCCTTTTACCGTGTTTTCAAAACGCCTGACAATCGTCTTCAGTGCACTTGTCCTTATGCTGCTAAACACTTCATCTGTAAACATTCAATTGCTGTTGAAATGCTGAAATTCGATATCGACATATCAGAAACAGCCAAAGCTTTGCCGCTGGGTTTTCAACCCAGTCGTGGACGGCCGAGAATTGTGACCACCGCCCTTAGCTTTGAATAATTTGTAGTCAACTCTGTTGTGCGTAAATTGCATTGCTGTGTTAAAAAAGTAAAGGCACTTGTACAGACAATAAGGACACTACGGTAATTATTCGGTCATCTTACATGTTCTCAGACTAAACACTCAGACCGCGTTAACCTATGGGGGCCGTTTTCAGCCTGCGTGCATCTATGGGGGCCGTTTTCAGACTGCGTGCATCTATGGGGGCCGTTTTCAGTCCACTGACCTATGGGGGCCGTTTTCAGTAATTGTGGGGGCCGTTTTCAAATTTATCCATAAATGTTTGTTGATGAAAATCGGAAATGTTTGAATTTTTAAGCGACCACTACTCGACCACCGCGTATCCAATAGAGATGAGCATTTTAATCTTCACAAAGCTCTTTCCCTTACATTTTGAATAATACTGATCTGATCCCAGAACAACTACGTTGATCCTTCCGCGAAGCCCTTTTAAGTACGAGTTGTGCTACAGAGACTTCTACATCGAAGACTACTTCACGTTCCACAGCAGCGATTTCTTCTTCATCGCTTCCGCCTTCGACATCTGGGTGCACGCCACCGTCGAATTCAATCCCGGCGATTCCGTGCGCCGGAAATTTTATATTTCTGATCGACGGTTCAAACGGAATGACTAGTGACCAGTTTGCAATGCAGACAAGGTTTATTGCCAGTATTTTCGGATCGACATGGACTTATCAGGAGATCGGTGTTGCGATTGGTGAACATGATGACAAGACAACTTTTAGTGTAATCGCACCGTTCGGAACGATATCTGATTATCTTATTGCACAAAGTTTAGTGGAGAGCGCCGAGCAGTTAGGGGATCTTGCTAGCATAACTACGTAACAGTATTTTATTTTATGTTGTTCACTTTTTTGAAGTTTGCTTTGCAGAGCACTGAAAATGATAGACTCAAACTCTTTTCCAGATGGCTTGCCCTGCGTTCAACAAACAACAATTCTTTTCACGTCAACAAGGTCGTTTTTTCTGTTATTGCGTACTAAAATGATGGAATTTTTGACTTTAGCGCTGATGCCGACGTATTCACCGCTCTACCGTACGCACATCAGCTAATTGCAAAGGGAGGACTGATTATTGTCGCCCTGGGACCCAATGCGTCGGTTGTCAAGTTGCAACGGCTAACTGCACAAGTATTGGCTTGGAATGATTTCAGCAATATTCCTCCAGGCTTAGGGTCATTGATTATTGCTGCAATGTGTTCGTCTAGTCCATAATTTGGATATCCACTTTGCCATGCGTCTAATGCTATCACATAATAATTACTCCTATAAAAATGATGAGACATACAAATCAGAAGGTCATTTTTGTGAACATTTTTGTGAACATGTCCCACGCTTTTCGAAGGTAAATGTGTTGGACAGCCTTAAATAAACCTTGAGCGCACGCGAAATACAAACGGAACTCACAGTGCTCGAAAGTTTTGATTTTTTGTACTCAGCCTGCATATGAGATATTCTAACCTGCGCTTTGCATTCAACCTTTATGAATCTCGAGCAAGCGTCACAACGAGCTGAACATTTATGGACCAAAGACGATGTCGAATATTGAGTACTCATGTTTTGCCAATTAGCATTGGCATTTAGGCACAACTTGATTGAAATTTACGGCTTATAGGCTCATGTGCATGCAATGCAATGCAGTTAAAAAATCAAAATGAAAGTTACGAAACAAATACTCAGTATGATCGCTATAAGACAAAGATGTATCATGAAATTATCGGGTCTAGTGGGGGTGCACTTTTTTCGTTCAGATTAATCCCACACGGACATCAAAAACCGCGTTTGGTGAGCACAAATGATGCTCACTAAACTAACTTTATTATGGAGGCGGCGGGGGCCATTGCTAGCAGTACCATACTGCAATATGTATCGTTTAAATAAGAAACACAATGTCGGTGTTTGAATCATTTCTTGTCGCAAACACAATAATTGAGCTAAACAACAATCAAATCATCATAGTATAATCATACATTAAAAACAAATAGCATAAGAAAATATTCATACGATAATAATGAGCATTTACAGCAGGGATGTAATTTCTATTCATTCTCGTAGGTGAGCACGGCAAGTCGACCAAGGGGAGATGGACCTGGCTGAGGAAGATAATCATACACCCCTTAGAAAAATTCGGACCTGTTTGGGGATGAAGGCTAAAACTTCGCCACAAAGATTTTTGATCCCATCCCACCATTCGACCCCTAGAGGGTGATATCTCTTGGAACGATACCTCCCATCTGCCCGTGTCCAACTTTGTTCTCTCCTTCCCTCCCCGCATACAATTATGAGCTTTTGCAAATACCACACGACTTTGCACATTGTATACTCATGTAGAATGAAGCCGTCTTGCACAGCATGGGATTATCAGTCAGCCATTTTTCGCAGGCGTTTCGATCATTCTCGCAGGACTGCGTCTTCGAATTCGAATTCGCTGATTGCACGAAAGGATGCGGAGACTTTGTCAGCGTCGTCGTCGTCGTAGTCGTTGATGATGGTGCTGCTGTCGCCGCTATTGTAGCTGCTGCTGTGGTGGTGGTCGGTGCTGAAATCGTTGGTGCTCATATGCAGTGCTAATTATGATATAAAATTTGAAGTGTGACATTTCACTTAATTTCATTCAGTGATATTTCGAATCCCAAAAATTAAAAGCGCACGCATTGGCATTTGCAAACCTAATAAAAAAGTGACACTGACACTTAAAATCAAAAAACTTCGTGCTTCAGAACTGTAAAATGTCACTTTCAGATGCGACATTAGGAAATGTGCAAATGCAAAGCAAAAATTGCGCACCAGTTGCTGGTTTTGCTGTAGTAGTTGCGGCGGTTGACGGTGCAGTTGAAGTTGTTGTTGCAGTTGTTGTTGAGGTTGTACTTCTCTTTGTCGTTGGCCAACTAAATGGCCGACGAGTACCCCACGTCGGAGTTAATCTGAAACCATTGAATATCGATATATTGCATTCACAAGGTTGTGTTTCTTGCGCAGTCACTACAGTCGTCCGTTATCATTACAGTAACCCATCACCTATACTTTAAAGCTGGCAGCGTGAAGTTACAGAAAGCCTGAAGGTCCACTGATCACCATACCTGTAACGGGTGTCCGAGGCCAGGGGGGGGGGGGTCTGGACCTTCCCTCGGGGGGGGGTG
>JAQGAX010000884.1:0-13417 GCA_034698105.1 Plectus exinocaudatus
CAATACAATAATCCAAGTAAATGGTGTCCTGGAAACAGTAAAAGTCCACATTTTGTACTTTATATATCAATGCTAAGTGACAAATCTGCTTTATAGCTGATCCTTCCAAAAAATTTAAGAATAGACTGGAAGGATAATTGATCAATATGATTAGATTGAAGAAACTGTTGTTTCATTGCAACCTCAAACAGCTGGTAATTTAGGTGTATGTGAACCTACTTTTACACAGTCGTGTAATCATAAAATTTTTATTTGATGGAGGATGTGTTCCATTCTACAATGACAACCCCTAAATCTGTTTGATGAGAATGATATTACATATAGAGGAGTGGAACTAGAGCAGGAGTCTCGATGCACTCACACTCAATATTTCTTAAGCACAGCTGCATTGTGAAGCAACCTTAACAATGCAGTATAGAGTGAACTTTATTAATGTGTTTATAAGAGGTTATGGCATTTTTTACAATATTTAAACCAAATTCACTTCTAATTAATGGAACCACCATTGAAACATAGAAATGACAAGTTACTGGAGGTTGCTCTACTAAATGGTTTTCAAAATGATCTGCAATATGATACATTAAGAACCAAAAATTTGAGCTCTTACTGAGTGTGTTTTAGTTGGTCCAATAGCTTCACTAATGCCAATTAACCTTAAAGAAACATGTGGGCAGATGCATTTCTTAAAGCTCTTCCAGTTCAATTTTGGAGCCATTTTTAAATGACAAAAGCCTCCAGTACACCAAAATTTTCGCCTCTGGCGGGGACAAGGGTGCTTGGTATCCCGTGCAATTGTGAGTGCTGTGGGGTCACGCCACTGCATTCGCAATTGCACAGGCAAGTAAAATGAGAGGCAATGAACTTAAAAAACGTATCGGCAGACACATTTCATAAGCTCTTCCAGTTTAATTTTGAAGCCATTTTTAAGTTACAGAATCATCCAGTACATAAAAATTTTCATCTCCGGCGGGGCCAAGGGCGCTTGAGCGCGCCCCTGGACCCCCAGCCGATTTACTCGTGCGCTTCGCGCACTCGCAGGTTACGGTATTGGGTTACGGTAGGTTACCCAGCACACAGGACAGCCCACAACCTTGCCCATGTATGGCCCTCATGCTAATACTGCTCAGTGTCTGCACTCGTAAGTGAAGGTGATTATCTACAAAAACAGTTCAATTGAGATGAACGGGGGCCGTACCGCAAAAGAACATTGCCGCCCAGCACCAAAATAGTTTCGCAAGAGCCGGAGCTAGAGATGTAACGATTCCGATTCCGGAATCGTTATTTCAGGAATCGTTACACCTATAGAGATGTGACGATTCCTATTCTGGATTCGTTAAACCCGGGTAATTGGGCCCCACCCGATTCCGATTCCGGAATCGTTATTTTGGGAATCGGAATCGACGGAATCGTTATTTCGGGAATCGTTATACCTCTAGCCGAAGCTATCGGCATTGCTCACGGTTGTGGTTTGAGGACTTCATTCCATTCGATTTCAGCGATGGATGCACTGGCATTGTTGGATCGTGTGAGAGTGGCGAAGGATCGGGCACAAATCATCTCCGTACTGACCGATTGCGTTCGGTTCGCTGAATCGAGCGGCGCTCAGGATGATGCACTGACGGTGGCTAGCTATGCAACCCTCCTCAGCACGCTCATCTCCAGAACCAGCCCTGACTTTCTCGGCTGTCTCACGAAGCAAGAAGTGAAGCTGCTCTATCAGCAAGTGTTCCTCAAAGGCCCAGCCATCGATGCCTTCCTGAGCGTGGTTCAGGGCATCGGCGCCGCTGTCGGCGACGGTTACAAGACTGAGAAGCTACTGGCATTGGTTGACCGACTGGAACGCGACAGGCTTTCATCGCTCTTTTGCGCACTTACGGCGCGCACTGCCGACCGAGATGGTTAGCGATTATCATTAGAGCTGCCACAATGAGCCCAGCAATCCCGCAGTCTCTAGTATTTAAAAAGGCTAATGTCTTCTAATATTACTTGTGCATTTGAGTTATATTTTGAAAAAGTACACGATGACAAAAAATTCGTGTGAATTGGAGTGTAGATAATTCTATTGGATTGGATTGCTGGATCGTTTTCACTGCTACTATAGGCTTAATTTTCTGGCATCAAGAATGATGTATTTCAGCGAAGTGGTCGGACTTGACGTCGACTGTCGCTCAGTTGCTCGTGTCGCTGCCAGAAAAGATTGCGAATGTAACAAAAGGAGTCAAGAGCCAGCAGTTTCACGCCGATCGCCATATGCGACTGCTCGTTGTGGCTATTCGGTCTGCGCTCGAAGTCGCTCATACTCGACTGACCAACGGGCAAGACGCTGACCTTCGATTCGCGGCCAGCATGCTCTGCAAGTTGTGCGTCGTCGGCAGCGGTACGTTGCATTGCGAAGCACTTTGCAGACGAATAACCAAAGATTGCGTGAAAACAAACTTTTCAGTTATTCCCTCAAGCAATGTGGTCTTATATCACGACCAAGTAACCAACAAAATATAATCTTTTCGCGTTCATATCGTTACTGGAAAAAAGCACCAAACTGATCCAGAGATAAAATTTCAATTGAACATTTCAGGCAACGACAGTGTTCGGCCATTAGTCAGATGGCTTTCGCGCAAGATGCAAGAACATTCCACCGACTACGTGTGGGATCGCATTGCCGAGCGGCTGGTGACCGGCGAACCGAATAGACGTCAGCTCGAGTCCATCTTAACTGAGACGATATTGGCTGCCCGGCGTGACCAACTCAGTCGTATGCTCGGCGATTCGGTGGTTCGCGACAGTCGCGTCGAATATTTTTTGACGCACAAACTACTGCTTGTTCGCTGCTTCGACGTTAAGTACCAAGTACCGGAGAAGTTGGCGACGTACCTGTCGAGCGGTGAGCGCCGACGCCCTCTGCTCTGCGCCACTCTGCTCAAACTGTTGGATGTGTGGGCGGATGCGGACGCGCTGCTTCGGTCCGCGTCTGAACAGCGCCAGTATCTCAGTCGGTCGATAATCGTCTTCGCCAAGTGCACGACGGTAGACGAACGAGCGCGACTTCGAATCGATGTGGAACAGCGCGTGCTGCTAGGCGTTCATCTTCACCTCAGCTGCGTCGACTCGCAGCGTCGTCAGCAAGGGATGTTCGTCGCCGAAGTTCTCACTCGGTGGTTCAGAGACCCGACGCACGGGGAAGCTGCCGAACTGCGCTTCGATTATGAGAAAGACGACGAGTGTCTCAAAGAGCTACGGGCTATTGTGGACGCAGACGAAGACGGTGGTGCAAATGAGCCAGTAAACGATGAACTGGATTCTGCCTGGCTGGGCTACAATGCCGCCATGTTGAGCGAAGCAGATGAGCAAGAGCAGCGTCCTGTGCCCGAATTCGTCGATGATGCTGTCGACAGCGACGACGATCTCACTCCGTACGAAATTCCCGCTGACGAGCTGTCTTTCACCACGGGCGAGACGGACAAGCGCGCGAAACCGCCAGTGTACATCAACGACTGCTTCGAGCAACTATTGGAAGACAAGGACTATTCCAAATTCGAAGCGGCCTTCTTCGCCGTCGAAGCGCTGATCAGAAGACGGGCGGTCGGATTTAACGACATTGCGGTGCGACTGTGCGAACGACTCGTATTCCTCGAAGATCGCTTCTCCACTAAAGACTTTGAGGTAAATATGCTTCATGCATATTTTCAGAATTCGATCCGAACCAAATCAAACTCGGTTTCGAAGATAAAAAGTAGGGGCTTCGTCAAAGTTGCGAATAGTTTCATTGCGATAAGAATTTTTTATCGAGCGTTGATTTTTTGACATGACAATTAACGCCACTTGCCAAGTGACTGCCGCATTGGGTAATTCGCGTGTGTTTTAGCGCCATCGTCAAGCAGCGTTGACTGCGTGCTGTGCGAATGAACCAGTTGCTGTGCCGCAGTTGCTGTGCGTCCAGTTCTACGCGCGCAGCTATACCATTACCCAGCGCCTGGTTATTCTGCAAACGCTCACTTCAGCGGCACAAGAGTTGTCGGCAATTGACAAGAAAGACGACAGCCGGTCATCGTCGTCTTCCGCGGAGCTGTTCGTCGCGCCTTCCGAAGCTCTGCCTGTTTGGAGACAAGTAATCGACGCTCGTCTGGCCAAAAAGACGAGGCTATTTCGATCGGTCGAATTACAACAACCAACTAGCGTCGCTACAGTCAACCGATTTGCCGCTGTCTGCAACCACTTCTTCTTTCCACTTCTGCAGCCAACCGCCGCCGGTGCTTACCTGGACCTGATGGGCAGGGACTATTTGCTGCTCGGTCGGCTGCTGTTCACATTAGGTACGGTACTGCATTGCGCCGAGAATTGTCCTCGCGCGCTGGCGATGGCCAAAGCTCTGACGGATGTCGTCTGGCCGCTGCGATTTCACGACGAGCGCTTTGTACGGCAAGCGGTGCTCTATTGCTACTGTACGATCGCGACCAGTGTGCCACCGCGACTGCTCGCTCTTGAATTCGCCGACTCGGTCGCTGAATGGGTTGCCTGGATCACGGCGATCGCTGACAATGACTCTAGCTCTGAGTGCCAGGCGCTCGCCAAGAAAACTGCCAGCCTGCTTGTCAGTCGGCTCGACGATTCGTTCAGAAATGTCCTCCGAGTGGTTTAACGAATAACGATATCACTATGATCTCCGTGAAACTTTGATCGTTGAATATATTCATTGCTCATGAAGTTCATAAAAATTGTTCGACTTTGTATTGGGCAGCCGACTGAGCGTCCTGAGCGTCTAATTAACTTACTGATCACAAGCTTACCTAGCTTGTGAACTGTAGGAAGTTTCTTTACTCCAATCGAGTAGTTTTGCTCCAGTGTTTGTGGTTGTGGGAACAATAAGACACTGAAGTGCTAATCTTATATTTTGTTTACGCATACTCTTCATCTCATCTCATCGCAAAGCAAGATACTTTACACTTTATACAGCTGACTATTGCGTCAAAGCACACATTGCAAACGATTGGTCACACGACCCGAACATGTAACCAACTTACTTTTCGAATGGCAGCATCCCGTGCTGCATCGAATGAAAGCACTCGCTGAGCCTTGGAGAAAATCCGTCAAAATGTGCACTTAAGGTCCAATACATCAATTTAGTCGAATTCGAATACTGCGCTACTCAGAAGAGTACGGTACACAGAATAACCAGCAAGCATGTACCGAATATCAATTGATTTTGGCCAGTATAGTCACCAGCTTTTGATCGGGGGTGGAGACGTAGCAGATATTGACGTCCCTGTCTGCGTACTGTTCGGGGGTAATATTGGCGGTGATGCGGACATAATTGACGGAAAGAACCGCCCAACCGCCGCCTCGATATGTCCGCAAGTAGTTCGTCATGAACTCACTGATGTCGTCCGTATTAGCATAGCGCTGCATTACAAGCTCCGTAACCGACTTCAGGTTTTCATCGGCGCAATTCCAAACTGAAAGCGCTAGGGTGAACATCTGACAAATATTTTATTATCGAGTCGCAAAATGTTATATTATTACTGTAACACGGCAGAAACTCGGAAACCGTATCTTTAGTAGCGCTACCACTATTTAAAAAATGGATGTCGACTGATCTCTCATTTATTTGTCCCTTCTTATGATCTGACTTTTTCTGCATTTAGAATGACCATTGGTTTAATATGCGTACCCAGTACGGCGTTTTTGGAAGAGACGATTTTGCCGCATAGTGACGGACCGAAGCACAAGAAAAATACGGTCAAACACAAAGTGGCTCGAAGTGAAACCATGCTGAGCAGACTAGACATGGTGTTGTGACTAATACCGGCATGCTGCGTTCGGGCAAGGTATGCGACGGTTTCCTCTTATCGTAATCCTTTAAACCTATTGCGTAAAACACCGGTGAGTCCACGTGCCGCCTCCGGTTCAGCCGACGTCACTTCGCTCTCTTTCATAAATTCTGGTTCATTTTAGCTTGCGAAGAGTGGCCACAGGATGAGTCGTCAGTTCTCAATGTCATTTCTGCATTCCTGCGCATATCATGGGGTATGCACCAATATCGAGTAAAAATCAACCAACACATGAAATAAATGCTTGCAACCGTTTGAACTTATGGCAGCAGAATCGTTACTACGTGTATCAGAAGAGCACTTTCATTCTAGGGGCGAGACATTTCCAACGACAGTTCCAGCACAAAAATATGCAAATTTAGCTTTTCTGACGCGGAATATCTCGTGCGAATAATTATTAGTGTTCATTCGAGTTTAGTTCGCAAGACAACAACTTGAACACGTGACAGATTATCGTACATGAGACAGAAATTGGGCGAGTTTTGCACTTGGTCTGCGATGGAGTCCGACGATCGGACAATATGACTAACAGTGATCAACCAAACGCCACCAGTTTGCTGAAAGAGGACGTTGAGGTTCTTTTGTACGTATTCCTGTGTCAGGTCAACGTCGGATCCGTGAAGAATTAGCGCGTTCGTCACTATTTGACGTACTGTGGCATCGTTGCAGTGCCAAGCTGGAAATACCTCAGTCTCAATAAGGCCATTCATCAAACTCAACGTTTGAACTTTTCGATAACCCACCTGCCATTACCATGGACCGGCCATTACTCGATATCTATAGATATCTATTATTTGTTTATTAACTGAATCTAAAAATATATTTAATCATTTCCTTTGCAGGCTATAAGTATCGTTTCGAGCCATAATTTTCTGAACGCAACGAATTCAATTAAACACACTCTCGTAAACCGGTTGTTACGTAATTTATGAACAGTCTCGATCAATACGGAAGAGGAAGAAATAAAACTTACAGAGCAAGTCTTTCTGCTCATTTGCGTCAGATGAGACATCCGCTGGTAGTTGATTAATATCGACTGGCTTGGTGTTACCGATACCGACTAGAGAAACAGCTAGGCAGAAGCCAAATTGCCAGCGACTTGAGTTCAACATTCAGACGTTGGTATTCGTCTGCTTATTTGGCAGACTTTATAGTGTTTGACTTCTAGAGGAAAACAATACGCTGACTGACAGACAACAAATGACAATCGGGCAGTGCCGACCAGACATCATCGAAGACGGTCCGTCTGTTATCAATGGTGCGCTAAATCGTTCGTGCGCAATGCAATGCACTTTCGCCATTGGCAGGCAATTCTGTCTTTGGAATATTCGGTAGGCATGCTCTTGAGTACCACGTCGAATTTTGCTTTACCTTTTACAAATAAATCTGCAAACACTGCTCTAACAATTCCAAACAATTTGCTTATTTGTGTTTGTGGCTGACAGTTTTGGTATAATGCACAAAATAGCTATAGTAGACCGTTTTTTCGTAGTCGGCCTTCCAGATGGGCGATTATCGAGCGCCGCACTTTGGCACAAACAAGTAGCCAGCGTGAATCCTATTCATAAATCATGACAGCGGGACATTACTCGAGGGAGAATCGACGGACTGAGGGACATAATAGGCGAGGCTCACGTCGACGCACTGACGCATGATGGCGGATAAGAGGGGAGCGGATGGGCGCTAAATCTTTGATGAATGCGTCGGATGGAATCGAGTCGGGAAGTGTCAAGAGAACGCCTTAGTCGCAGCGATCAAATTAAGTGCTGGCATACGGCTGGTTGATTCGCGACGGTTGGGGGGCACCGGCGACGACCAATTACTCGCCGCGCGCCGACTATAATTGAAATCGACCGCTGCTGGCGAGTTGGCGAAGGCGACCGACCAGCCGTCTGTCCGTCGGTGCTGTCGAACAAGGAAGGCGGACACGGCGGCGGGCGCTGGAGACACAGGTGCTAACAGCGTTCGTCTCCGTCGACGCGCGCCGCTTATCGACTGCTGCTTCGTGTCTGTGGGCGGTCTGCCGGCACACTGCCCGTAATTCAGACTTGTACGGAGCCCGGCGAGCGGCGGCGACTTTGCCCGTCTCCGGAAATCGGCCGTAGAGCTCGAAACAAGCGCCCCGCCGGCAGCGATAAGCGAAAACAACGGCCTCTTATCGCCAGGATTACTTCTCCGTCGTCTCCCGCTGATCCGAGGCCGGCCGACTCCGAGCGATCGGGTCGCGCACCCACCGTTGTGAATCGATGAATGCGAGGTCGTTTCGGCCTCCGCCGCTCCTCGGCCGACGACGCGTCTGACTGCCCGGCTGCTCAAGAACCGCCGCGACCCGCTCTCATTGTCATTAGCGGCCCGGCCTGACTTGGACTACTCCTCTCCGCAGCAACCGCGTCAGTCGCCAAGTCCGCATCGACGCTGTTCAACTTTCGCCGGCGCCGACTTAGCAGCCGCCGGTCGGACTGTTTCGTAACAATAGCAATTTGATCTTGACCTGGTCGGTCAGCAGCAGACGAGCGGCGCCGCGGGCCTCCTACTGCGTTCGACAAGCAACCGAACACATATCGTCGCTCTCTTGGCTTAATCCTGCTGCACCCCGCACTACTCGTCGACGTCCGGTTAGCGCTCGTCATCCACCATTTGCTTCCTGCTCAGCGCCCCTTCTCAGGCGTGTTCGTGCATCGGTGGAGCTGCACTAGGCTGGCCGTGCCAACGACCCCGATCCGAGGAGGTGAGCGATCCGTTCGGCTGACGTGTTCATCGAGTGCGCGCCGTTGCCGTGTCGGCCGATGCTGGAGAGAGAGGGGGGTGACGGGCGGCGACGATTGCGACAAGCAGGTGCCCGCCGCCAATTCGATAAATACATTAGTTGGGCCGGCGATGGGCGAGTACGGCCGATTAACGCTAGCGGTCTACGGCGCTGTTTGCGGACGAAAAACGGTCGTTAGCGCAACTGGGCGAGCAGAAGGGGCGAGAGCGATTGTTGCGCGCGCGACATGTCCCGTCGCGGCCTCAGCAGCGCACGTTCTAACCACGAAGCAGTTTATGCCGGCGCGATTTGATTAGTGCGGGAGCCACCGACGGCGGTCGTCGAGTTCAGATCCCGACCGACTCAGAGCCGTGCTTGTCTCTAAGCCAACGGCCAGCCCCGAACGCACACCATGTCCGCTGCCGTGGCGCGCCCCGCGCTCAAGGTAAGACCGCTCTCCGCTCTCGATCGTCACCCGTCTAGGACGCCCGACCTCGCCACCCTCACTCTCCTGGATCGATCCTGGAGGCCGACGCGCTAACGGTGGCCAATAATTAGCATAAGACGGAAATGAAGTCGAGTTAGGGGGTGCGAGGGCTCTACTATCCATTGCCCGACCATTACGAAAAACGACTTGGCCGGCAGCGTTCGATTTTTGGCGCGTTGCGCACACACACGCAGTAGTGTCGCAGCGGCTTTTACGGACGTTAGTGGCGGCAACTTGTGAACGGTTGCTGTTGCCCGAGGCGGCTCCGACGCCCGCTCCTCCTTCCTTTGCTCCCAGCTGTACCCGAGGACTAGGACGACGGCTACCAGATGGAGTCGTTTTACGGTGAATCGGTCAGTAGTCGGTTGCTGTGCGAACGCTGATTGATGAATGCTGCCAAGGGGACGGTGCAGCGCGGCCTTCTTGCCACACCTCTCAGGAGGAAAGCGTCATGAGAACGGCCGGCTGATCAATTGTCCCTTTAATCTCCCCTTGCCGCTTCGCTGATCGACTGAGTATATATCGGTACGGAGCAAATGTTCCCATACGGTCAATGAGATAGCTGCACGGGAAATTATCTGTGAAATGGATTTACGTTTTGCTGAAAATTAGCCAACTTTTCCACAATACTCTTCTGTCTATTTATTGGATTGTTTTGTTCTGACGAGATATGCTCCCAAGAGTCGAAAATTGTGACATGTGCCATTATGTTTTTTATCGAAACATTCTTCCGATGGGCTTATCCATGTCAATCTCTTGCAGTGGCGGCAACCAGCCAGTATGGGTGAACGATTCGAAAGTTACTCGAGGGAGGAGCAGAAGGCGTTCGTCAACGGACTGCTTAGCATCATCTACGACTCGTATGACACGACCAGGAAAGTGCAGAAGGCAGTCGATTCGGTGGAACGCATCGTCATTGCCATTCTCGTCATCCTGACCATCGCTGTCGCCGTGATGTTCTTCGCGTTCTGCGTTTACTCCTGTCAACGGTATCAGCGGAGTCGACCGCCAATGCCTCGCAAGCCCATAGAGTTATGATGATCATGTTGTTGGTCGGAGCTGTGTCCCTTTGATGTGATGTATACTTGTACTGTACGTTGGTCTGTTTTCACACGTTCCAATTGCATTGTTCAGGTCCGGGCAAGGGAGGCGAATCTCAGAGTACACTGACTGCCATATTCAATCATTGCCGTAGATATTAATATATTTGATGCTCCTTATGTTCTAGACGTACGATTCGAACTAGCCGTTACGTGCTCGGTAGTTGCCCACTAATATTTCTTCATTTTTCAGCGAAAGCCTGAAAATACATGATATAAATAAATTATATGATAAATAAAACCTATATTTATTGTCTGAATTCTTTGGTTTGCCAACGAAAAGATCAAAATACTAGCATGTCAGTGGAACAGTGGAATGAGATGAACGATGCTCATAGCATTTTAAATCAAATCATCCAGTTGGAAACTCAAAGATCGTCCTCAAAGATCTCAAAGAAAGATTCAACGACGCATACATGAATACAATACCCGTCTGTATTACTTACGAATCAAAATTTGGCTGATCGATAGACCGTCTCCTTGTACTCCTTTCGGAGCTTTGTGCAATTTATAAGAATTATAAAAACTTATGGGTGACCGGAAAGTCGAATTGAGAGTCTGAAACTCGAACGGAGCCCCCAAGTGGACTTCAGAGGCACCTTTGAGTGGCTCTTCTGACACGATCTGCTTCGCGTGGAGCATATATATGTGTCATGACGCAGTTGGTGATTATTGACATTCAGTAGCAGACGCAACTTGCATCGGTGACATTGCGAGAATTTCGCGCAGCTTACGCAGAGCCGAACCCATTTCAGCGTAATACAATCAATTACAGTGAAGCCTCCTTCGATTTTTAGCAGGCCACTAGTCGTGCTAGAGGCAAATTTGTAACTAGAGACGCTCGAGAAATCCGTTGGTCCGATCGGTCGTTGTAGCATGCGCAGAGGTGGGCGCCCAAAGTTTTCTAGGGCATACTTGAAACCAGGGGGTCTAGGATCCACACCAGACCCCTACCAATGCAAGCATGCTGCAATTCTTTCAAAAGTCGACCAGGATAGCATTTAGAAAATCGGCCCTGACTGGTTCGGAAGAAATTTCAGCTCGACCCGATAAATTTTGTTCCGGCCAGTCCTGAGTTTCGAGCCGCGGTCCGACCCGTGAACATCACTGCTTATTTTGTGAGAACAAATTCACCACGGATTTCTGATCATTCATTCAGTAGCTGCCTATCTCGAGTTTAAAGTTGCAAAATTATATGAAAATTAAATCTGATTTCGTTCAACAAAGCGTTTGAGAGCGTTCGAATAAATGCACAACAATGATTGACAAAAAACGCCGTTTTTTCAGCGATGATGTCCTCAGATACAGTCGCACCGTTTCGTCATTAGTCGCATCACTTTTAAAAGTACGTATGAAAATTTTGCATCCCACCACGATTGCCCTGCACTAACTCTTTGAAGTACATATGTGCGGCTGGTGTGTGTCGTCAGTGCGACCGTATGGTGCTGGGACGCCGCACGCACACACACCCTCGGCTCGGCACACACATCTCGTCCCAGCTGGCTCGCTAATTCGACGGCATAATCGATTTTGTTGATTCTTATCTCGGTTCGTGACTCAGCTCGAACCTAGATGCGAGAAGTGAATTCAGATTCCTTAATTATTTTTGATTTGAAGTCCAATAGTGCAGTTTATTTTCTTTATTGTGTTATCCAACTGTTCAGCAGGTCTTGTGTTTATGTTTAGTCTGCCATTGCGATTGCTCTTTGCCGCATATTTTGTCTGTGTATAGTTTATGTCGTCTTGCAAATAATTGTTGTCTGTTTCAATGACTTTTGCGACGAATTGACTGCCTCAAACAGAGCATCGGGGTTGTTGTTTCGCATTCAAGTAATTCTGGTTTTGCATATCATATTTAGCGTTGTTTATAGTTGTGTTGTAGCTAGTCAGAGTCCAGGTTGAGGGCTTTCGTCAACCGTATTCGAACTTTCTCTTATTGCGCCAACACACGGTATCGAAATTGCGAAAATGCACAATCATGAGGTTTATTGCAATCTTTGCAGGGTTATTTTTGGGTGAACGAAGGCGGGAAGGCAGTGGAAGATGACGCTGTCAACGCACTACCACTCGCACAAGCCCAATGTGCCGATCATCATGGAGGATGTGTTCGGTTGGGTACGCGAAGGCAACGCGTTTCAAGTGCGCGTTTGGCTCGATGATACCGAACACGACCTCAATCTAGGGTATGCTCTTCAATTTCATAGTGAATTAACTCGGTTATTTGCTTCTCCGATTATCTTTAGTGCTCGATTGGCTACCCCTCTGTTTCGCATTCTAAACTTTCTCTGGTCTTTCTCTTTCTCGCTTTCTAATCATTGCTTAGTGATAGTTTGCGTGATGCGCTGTAGTGCGTTTCTATTATGGTCTATTGGCGCTAGCGATGCTGCGATTGAAGAGGCGTCCGTGGGGGCTTGCAAAGCGTTGCATTATATGGTGAAAACAGCGTCTTATTTAAGTTCAGTCGAAATGGTGCCGTGCGCTCGCATCGTGCTTTTGCTCAAGCCAAACTCTGTGCTCGAATTGTGCATTGAAAAATATTCGATATAGTGGGCGCTGGGTATTATCTTAATTGGATACATTGCACGGTGTCGTTGACGAAATAATTTCGTACATTAGTGGGCAGTAGAGATCGGCAGTCGATTTGCGCGCGCAAGGGTTGTAGTGCGCGCATTTGGGGGCGCGCGGGGAAATCAATGTCTGCGGACGAAGAGGGCGTACCGCCTTGCGCCCGTTTTCTTTACAATGCGCTGCGGGCAAGTGAGCGCGCCGACGGAGCGGACGTGGGAGGGTCGACCGTTGCGGCGCTTTGTTTCCGTCGTTTTGGCCGCCGGCTGCAGGCGCGATTCGGCCGCAGGGGCCGTCCGTCTCGGCCGCACACCACTCAAGCGGGCGAACGCCTCGGCCGGCTTCCGCAAATTCCGAATATCCGGATCGTAGTAAATATAAACTGCTCGTTTTGCTTGCCAGTAATGAATCTCTGCATAAACTTGAGCCTGCGAAGTATTACGATTACAAGTTAAAGTGTATGGCTATGTTTACATACGTGTAAATTTATGTTGCAATGATTGTCCGGAGCCGAAAGCGTCTGGATCAAGCTTCATCTATCCCAATACGTACTCCTCTTCACTCCGGTTTCTCGTTTTAGCGACGATCACGGCTTTTCGTTGCTTCACTGGGCGGCCAAGGAGGGCCATGTCAACATTGTCGAGATGCTCGTGTCAAGAGGGGCGCGGGTCAATGCGACCAACATGGGCGACGA
>JAQGAX010000885.1:0-13411 GCA_034698105.1 Plectus exinocaudatus
TTCTTCAAAACCGACCTTCTTCATTCCATCGCAACCGATAATTACAAGAAAAATGTTGACATTATGGTTGGTGCCACCGAAGACGAAGCCACCTTTTTTCTGCCATACATTTATCCACATTTGGGAATGGCCTTCAATCGCACACAAAACGCCAACTCGCGAGACAATAAAATGGCAATCACCAATGAAGCTTTCTTAAAGATAGTGCACAATGCACTTTCGCGATTCGAGCCGTTCAAGAGTAGCAAACAGAAGCTAAACGATGTAATCAAACGATATGTCAATTTGAACATGACGTTAAAGCTGGAAAAGAGCGTGCAACTGCGCATCGCTGTCGCTAATATTATCGACGATTTCTTCTTCACTTGCGATTTGATCGCCATGGCCAGCAGGATGAGTCGTAATGTCGAAGGGAAAGTCTACTTGTATCAATTTCAACAAAGGTTGGTAGACTTATCCAATATTTCTTTGACCAAATGCTGACACGATTAATGCAGCATTGAACGTTATTTCGCAATATTCCGACAAAACCGTGAGGCTCGCAGTTAGCTTGGTTCAGTACGGTTATACTGTATACAATGTATTTTATTCAGGTCTTCATGGAACCCTTGGCCAGATTGGATGGGAGCGATGCACGGATACGAGATCGAATACCATTTTGGATATCCATTGCGTCGACCAAACAAGTACAATTGGCGTTTGGTCGCGGATGAGAAAGCATTCGCAAAGCAAATGATGCAGTTTTGGGCCAGCTTTGCGAAAACCGGGTAAGTGCTGGCTGAATAACAGTGTCCGGCGCGTACCGTATCTCGAGGTGCTTTTTTCAGGATTCCAATCGCAGACGGAATCACGTGGCCAGAATATCAATCGATTACAAAGCAAGCAATGATTCTTCGAGCAATCGGAATAGAGACAGTCACTAATTTGGATGGTGATAAGTGCTCATTTATTCATGATGAAATTGGACTCGATGGGTTTCGATCTTGTTAATGAGATCGAATTCGCACTTTCTGCGCACTGCCTTTGAAATGTGCCTTTTATTGTTTACTTTGTGCTCACATTTTCAGTTCTGTGTGCATATTTATTGTTTAATGTAACTGTAATACGTTTTGATGATCCAACTCATCGAGGCAATATTTTTGGACCTCCTATTACTTTCTATTCAGCGATCATACGAGAGAACCAAACATTGTCACTGCGTCTGAAACGACTTTTGGACGATCTTGCGCGCGTGTTCAGTGACCGTGAGGGGCGAATCGCTTCATAACAGTGCGTGCCCGACTGGTCGATCATCGACCAACTGGGTCCGCTTCCAGTAGTGGACTCGAGTTGATACCGCGTCAATTGGCCCTGTTTGACTGTAGCCGCTTGCATCACGACCGTGAGAAGCAGTTGCACATGTTTTATATTTCATAAACAGCATCACGCGTGCTCGGATTCTATTGCGAGCACGTTGTCTTCTTAGTGACACGCTGAGCACGCTACAATCATGCGTGCAGTCTATGTTGCAGTCATATTTCTCTGCGGGATAACGGGCGGCTTTGGGGAAGATGGTGAAGATCCGGAAGTCAGAGCTGACTTTGTAAGCAATTAGTTCTTTCTCTGTTCGCTGACGTCGCCAGCATTTGCACATGCGACATTTATTTATTGTTTGCCCGTTTTCAGTCGGGCATTGTCCGGCACTGGGGATATCCTGTGGAATCGTATGACGTTACGACAGCGGACGGCTACATTTTGACAGTTCATCGAATTCCGCACGGCAAAAACGGCCCCGATAAGCGAGCAAATCGTCCCGTCGTTTTCCTGATGCATGGTCTGGAAGGTAGCAGCGCGTCTTGGGTGCTCAACTTACCCAACGAATCAGCCGGTTAGTAGTCGCAGTTGTTAACTCAGTGCTCAGTTGATAACTTCTGATAACTCAGTTGTCTCTTTTGTCATCGAATTACTGTAAGCAATATGCGATTCATGTTGATTCCAGGATTCATGTTTGCTGATGCCGGTTACGACTGCTGGTTCGGCAACTTCCGCGGCAACGTCTATGCAAAACGCCATGTACAGCTGAATCCAGATTCGCACCAGTTCTGGAAGTTCAGCTGGGATCACATGGCCCACAAGGATCTTCCGGCGATGATTCAAAAAGTTCTTGACGTCACCGGTCAGGACCAGATCTACTACGTTGGCGATTCGATGGGCACGCTGACGGCCTTCGCAGAATTCTCGCAGAATCAACAGCTTGCTCGTCATGTATGCAAAAGGAATTCGTTCAGTGCTCAAAGTTACAGTAGTTACAGATCAAGCAGTACTTCGCGCTGGGACCAGTCGCCAGTGTTTCTCACATTAAAGGACTTTTCCGTTATCTAGCTGACTACTACCACCTAATCGACGTAAGATTAGCTTTGCTCGACGGTCGAAGGTATCAATGTGAAATAATCGTTCATTTAGTGGTTGTTGGACATTTTTGGGATTGATCAGTTTCTGCCTCCAGATTGGTTTACGCACATGGTCGCTGAAATTGTTTGCGAAGACCCGGCAACTGCGCACCTGTGCGATAATCTCATCTTTTTGATATCCGGACCTGAAAGTGGACAGCTAAATGAGGTATGAACTATTGATGTTTTAAGACCAGAGGGCTATTTCATAAAACTATTGTAAATACAACTGATGTAATTACAACTGCGGCAAGCGCGGTGATTGGTCAATTTTCGGTTATTTTCAGTTATTTTCGGTTTTCTTACCAATCACCGCGCTTGTCGCAGTTGTAATTTACAATAGTTGTATTTACAATAGTTTTATGAAATAGGTCCCAAAGGGATATTTGGTGAGAAGTAGTATGGGAAAGCCAGAGAACGCTGCACGTCAAGATACTGCTTCATTGCATAGCGGAAGTTAGAAAAATATTGTCACTGAGCCTCATTAAATGCCATGGCGTCAGTAATGTTAAAACGGATGAGTGATTGTATTATTCTAACACGATCGAAGCCTACGCTTTGATTTTACATATGATCCGTGCAAATATAATGGTTCTAATTTCAGACGCGCGTTCCAGTTTACATTAATCACACACCAGCAGGCACATCCACGCGAACCATGATCCACTTTGCACAAAACGTCAAATTCGAAAAGTTTCAAATGTACGACTTCGGCAGCGCATCGCTAAACAGAGAAAACTATGGACAGGTACAGTTCACTGGCGAATTATTTGCATTTTTTATTAACATAACATAAAAGCATCATAAGTGCAATGTACAACGGTACCCTGAATGCGTCAGCTTCTTAATTGCAAACAGATTTATAATGAAATTGCTTGAAGCATGGGACTGAAAGTAACACATTGTTTTTGCTAGATTTTCAAATGATAGTTGTGTTCGAGGGGTTTGAACTCGCATATTTCCAGCCCACACCGCCGCAGTACCATGTCGAAGATATGGTAGTTCCAGTCCACTTGTTCTGGGGTTACAACGATACGCTGGCAAATCCAACTGACGTCAATGGCTACTTGGTGCCGAAGATTAAGAATTTGATTGCTTCCACTGGTTTGGACGGATTCAGTCACATCGACTTCCAGTGGGGACTAAAGGCGGGAAGCCAAGTTTATCAACCTGTGATTGACGCCATCAACAAAAGCAATTAGAAATTTCGTGTCTATTACAAACCGCTTGTTTATTGCATTACTGCTAATATGTGCTAAAAATTACTGCGAGCTCATATCAAATCGCAATATACAAGTAACCAAGTTATCGCAATGTGACTAATATGAGCGGTAAATCAAATTATGATTCCTCTTCCTGAACTTTTCCTTCGTTCTGCATGAGACAACAAGATTTGTGAAGTCTGCAAAACAGATCGATCCGTCAGCTATCATAAAGATAAAACTGAGCTGCTCAATTTTTTATTAACCATTTTATAATCATTTTGCGTTGAGCAGCTAGCGACCAACGAAGTCAATAACTCGAGCGAATCATTTAAGAACTTGTTAAATACCATACTGTCCAGCTGGACTAAAAGTCTTTAATGAGCGGTTGAGACTAGCCTACTGCCAGCGGTCTTCGCCGCGTGAAGCGCTTCTTTGATACCCTGTCGAATGACTCTGTTAAAGGTGAAGAAAATGAACGGATTGACTGACGAATTGATGATGATCACCCAATCCATAAACAGAGACACTTCGTACTCTCCGAGCCAACCGAATGCCACCAGCTTTGGCAGAAATTGGAAGCAGACTATTTCCATCTGCAGAACCAGACAGATTACAAATCCCTGAATCAAGAAGGATCGCTCTCTCTTTCGGGCAGCCAGTTGCAACTGAGTGCTCGAGTGGTCCACCTTCGCATTCATCATTTTCATCTTCACAAAAGCGCAGATATACATAATTAAGTTAAGATAAGGCCAAGCCGTTGTGATTATTGAATGAATGAGTGCATTATAATAACCAAATTTTGATATGTCAACGGTGCAGTTCTGATAAAAGTAAAACTTGTCGTGTTGGAAAGCTTTCGGACATCCAATACTCAGTGAAAGAACAACCCAAGAGAACGCTATCGTCCAAGATATAATCAACGTTTTCGTAATGTTTTTGCTGCTAAACAACATGGCATTCATGTCCGTTAGAAGAAACGTGGTGAAACGATTGAAAGCTATAAGACAGGATAAGTTGAAGACGCACATGAAAAATAGCGTGTCCAAAGTACACAGCGCATGAAGTAGTAGGCCTTGTCCATACAATGGTCTGCCCGCGAATGACAGCGGTACGGCAACCACGAATTGAGCCGTCAGCATGCCCAAGTCGCCAATCATCAGATGCCACGCTAGGATATAGAAGGAAAATTTTGAGAAATAGGATCGCTTCCGAAGCAGAACAACGAACAGAGCGATATTTGCCAATAAGCCAATAGCAGAAAATACCGAGTAAACCCCTCCTGCTAAGAGACGTTTCCAAAGCGGTGGTACGATTTCTTCCAACGCGGTTTCATTCATGGCAAGAACCCCGCTCCTCAAATACAGTATTCTGCAAACTAATGAAGAGAATGGATTAGCATCCACAGCTCTCTCTTATTCGCAGCTACGAAAAGTTTCGTTCACGATTATTTATGAGACAATCTACGCACAGAGCAGATCATGATTACGCTCCGCCAAGCGTGAGAAAACTAACGCTCTGGCAACGTTAATTTTTCTCATATTTAGCCTTCCTACACGCGTTGCGGTTAATTAATGACTGCGATTTCCGCAAGTAAAAAAGCGATTGCGTTGCTGCTGTTCAATATTTTCTGATTTTTTTCCTTTGCACGTACCGCTGAGCATCTAGATTCATTTATTTGTTCGCTCAACCCGATACCATGCGATGACAACTGAACACGAATACACGAATGTAGCATAGGAGCTAAAGTACGACATGATATGACAAATCACAGGAGCATACGGACGAGCCGGGTCGGAGGCAACCAAGATTGGTGTCTGATACCGCCCGAATTAGGAGGAAGCAAGCATGACATTGAAGAGGTTTCTCCCCCCTGCTTCCGGTATCATTTGATTATTGTTCGTTTGGGCGCACAAACTGTTCCAAGAATAGGATATCTTAGCCACTCTGAAATCTACACTGCAGCACTGATCGGAAATACCCACACGGTACTTGTCCGGCAAGAGCTCTCTCCGAATCCACTTCTTCACTTCCTCCTGCGGCCGAATTCTTCTTTTGCGTTTTTAGGTCCGCGCTGGGAAGTGGGATCAGGCTGAGCTCTTGGCGCCGCTGGCCGCGGTGTTTGTGTCAGACCGGCGCGGTCTAGGGTGAAAGGAAGCCGCGACCTGCCTCTCCTGCATTGTTGACTGTGCGACGGTCCGACGCCAACAGGTGAAGTACAAGATTTCACTCTCGAGTAGTTGGGCGGATGCGTCCTTCTTCTTGAGCGGCGTCGACTATTCTGCTCTGCTGCCTTTCTCCGGCAGTTTGACTCTTTTGTCATGTCATCCGCACCCAAGTTTTCCGTCAAGTTCATTGTAGTAGCTATAATATTACTGATCGTGCAAAGCAAAACTGCCGAAGGTAAACTTCTTCGTTTTAATTCGAATTGTGCAATCAAAATTCGCGACTGATAATATAACATTGTCGAACTCGATAACAAAGAGTAAGATGTAAAAGTGACTGTCTGAAATTCGCCAGAAATTCACGCTGAGAGAGCATATTTGCCTGCAAATACTTTTGCATCTCTTTAGCATTGTGGTATTAATATGTGTAAATTGGTAATTGCGAAAGTATGACATGGAGAACGTAAGCTCCTCATTGACTTTCCTGCTTATTTCAGCTGGCTCAGACCTGATGTGCTATGCGTGTATGTCGCGCAATGTTCCCAACGTCACCAGGTCGGATATGTCTAGAATGACGAACACGCCCGCCTTTGCGACGTCCGACGGTTGCAACGACCCGTTCAGTTTCATCAGTGCTCTGCGGAATGGCGACGTTCGTTTCGAGCCGTGCTCCACTGCCTGCGTGAAAGTCGTGTTGGAAAACCGATGTTAGTTTTCGCTGGTTTTCTTTTCTACTATTTTCGATCACAGACACTAGTTTCTTTCAAGGGGTAGTTCTACCAGCAATGGGTATATCTTCAGTCATATGACCTAATACATGGTACAGATCATACCTACGTCCATACCTGTAACGGGTGTCCGAGGCCAGGGGGGTCTGGACGTTATGGGGGGGTACGGTACGGTACCTTCGCCACTACGTGGCGAAACTGTTTTCTGGACTTTCTCAGGGGAGGGGGAGGGGTCAGGCCAGGGGGGTCCGACCCCCCCTGGTTACAGGCATGCCTACGTCTACGTTTTCCAAACGCCAAAGCAGTATTGCGCCATGAATGGGGGTTACTTTGCTACGACGCAGCATCCCCGTGACTACCCACCAGATGCTTGAATTGGTTAAAGAATACTGCGCGCTGAAAGGAATTATAAGCTTTTAACCAGAAGTTGTCTGCACTCTGTTTCTCACTAAGTGTGAGACCAACAAAGAGCTTATCTTATGCGAACTTGAATTATTGGTCAGTATATGTATGAAAATTTTCAGACATTCGCATCGTCTTACGCGGCTGTCTAAGCACGTTTTTCGCCACTCAAATGGAAGGGCTGCCACAAATTATGATACCGAGCATTACTGAGACAAACATATCCGAGGAATTCACGCCGTCTTGCGACGTAGATACGGAGATGAATCCTTCCGTCGGACAGATTGTCACCGAGACATGCACGTGCTATGAAAATTTTTGTAATGCCGGAGATGTTGTTTCGTACTCCGTCACTGTCCTTTTTTTGTTGCCGGTCACTGTGATTGCTTCTGCTTACTACTGATTTAATGCAAGAGAGGTAGCATGTCATCATGTGTTTGTATCTCATATCACCTGCTGTGATTTTTATTTTTGAAAAATCGTCTTGCGTTGTTGTTCAAAGGTAATGGGCTGTGTACTTACCTGTTTGCAAGCGGCTAGGGCAGTGCAGGATTATCGAATAGGCCAACTAGGCGATGGACTAGGGCCTACGGGCCCCAAAAAACGTAGTAAGAGGGACCCTTATGTTTTGGGGGCCCCAACGAAAGGGGGAGTTTTAATGCCTGGGGGCCCCCAAAGACCGTCATGTCTTGGGGTTCACACCCTCGATCCGGCCCTGGGCTAGGGGAAGGTATTGCCATGCTAGTTTTGTAGAGATAGTCTTTCAACAAAATACAGCAGAGCGCTTAGCATCATACCTGTAACGGGTGTCCGAGGCCAGGGGGTCTAGACCTTCTCGGGGGGGGGGGGAGGGGGTAGGCTAGGGGGTCCGACCCCCTAAACCCCCTGGTTACAGATATGCTTAGCATTATACGCTAAGTATGCTTGCCGGTGAAGAATAAGCGGTGTACATGTTCCATTTCAGCAAATTCAAAAGAAAGCAACAATTTTTTCAAGGCGCATTCTGCGCAGCTATCTTGAAATACTATATTCTGCAATTGTCATTCCTTCCTTATTCAGCTATACATTTTCAACTATATAAGCAAATACGGATCCAGAAGAGAATGACGGAATACCGACTTCCGTTCAGACAATGCCCTTTTGCTTGGAAATCATTCGTGGCTTAGGTGTGGTTCCCTTGAAGACGCGCGTTGTGGCTTCACCACTATCACCACCATTACCACCATTACCACCATTACCACCAGTAGCACTTTTTGCATACACTGGTTCAAACTTAATTGCTTTTTCAATGACGTTTGTCAGCCCATCTATCGCAGTTGCGCCTTCAGGGCGAGGTGAAGTGTCATATTCTGGAAAACGGCAAATTAAATCCTGGGCTCCTTTTCGTACACCACGTCTCAAATGGATTTTATCGCTTCATTGATGACTATATCAGTGCGTAACTCTGGCATCTTTTAAAGTTTTGAAGTTAATATTTTTATGGCATTAATGGGCAGGAAGTTTCGACTCTTCAGCCCACTGCACGTGTCGTAATATTTGTGTCGCACTAGTATTAATCAAACCGTACGACCCCGATACGCCAGTTGTAATGCATTACATAATTACACGCCACACGCTCAGGCGTATGAGCTTACTGTAGGCTTAGGCTTAGGGAGCCAATTGCGTTCTATCTCTTTCCCTGAAAACTGGCGTATCGACGACGTACCAATCAAACTATCCCAGTTGAGAATAAGCGCTACATAAATATCCTGAAATATCGTGAATCGCTTACCTGGCGATCGAGGGTCGCGATCTCTATACTGAGCTTCTAGCAACGGCGAATGATGTTCTGTACTTGTGATGGCTATGTATCTACTGCGATCTGAAACAAAAAACGTTGTAAAAATTTAGAATAATGCAAATTTAAAAAAAATGTTGAAAATAAGAAAAAGTCAGCGATATTATTTCGTAAGAGGCACTGACCAACGTAAAAACTGTCTCATTCTCAAAGGGTTAAGTATAATGACGTGCAGTGGTGCGCAGCCAATTGGCGAGCCAATTTGAAGAAAGATAAATGTAACGACCGAAACTATTACTGATGGTGCTGAAGTCATTTGCACATTCATTGTATACATGTAAGTTGGGGTACCTTGGGGTACTTTAGGCCCCCAACCTGAATAAAAAAGCCTGAACCCCCCCCCGTTGGAAATCGGTCGAAAATTTGAACAATTTGAAAATTGTTGAATTCCCGCCCAAAAATTTGCCTTGATTATGATAATTTTGAATCTGATTATGCAAATTTTTTCCTGAACTCTCTCCCCCAACTTTTGACACCTGTTGTTACATGTACGATTCAATGTGCTTGCCAAACATTTAAACTAACTGACATAAACGTAAGCAATACGGCAGCGACTAGATACCTTGACAAATGTCGTCCTTTATTGCTTTCTCCGCTTGAGTTTCCCGTGATGGGGCCCGTTTTACGCGCCCTGACTGCAACTGCAATTCCTGTTTTGTTAATTTCGGTGTTCGTGTGCAGATTGTGGTATGCTTGGACTCCAAATTAAAGTATATCACAGTATCGCTCTCCATAACCGGGAACAGTCGATTGTCGCAGGGATCTTTGACTTCTTTCAGGCCATCCTTCATTGCTTTCAAACTATCATCGTAAGTTTCCGACAGCTGTTTCCCCACAGTCGGATCTCTGTTCAGTCCAGCTACTGCTGGTGGAAAGCCAGGTTGTTGACTTAGACATTGCAGATAATCTGCGATCAGTTCTTGTTTCAGCAGCTTCGCCCATTTCGCGGTACATTGAGCCGTTACTTCTAGGGTTTGGTCGTTGAGCGTTAAACATTCACTCTTCACGCTAAATAAGCAAGCGAATCGTTGTGTCAGTACATTAAGAAGGAAGTAGAGCTTGGAAATTGCAACGCAAAAATAAGCTATTCAAATTTGTCGAACTTTTGTCGAATCACGCTGTATACTTTTCAGGAAATTACAGTATACAGTACAATTACAGTACATACTAGTATCAACCCCGAGTTGGGCATACAGGACAAAATATATAAATTTTAGGGTACGTGGCCCACCGCCCCCCTACAAAAATATTTTCTCTGGTGGACGGGTTACATGACTCCCACCACGCCCCCTGCCCATCTCTGGGGCCTATTTCATAAAACTGTTCAGAGTTGAATTTGCTTTATCACGTGAAGAATTGAGACTCAGTTGGGTGTCTTCACCTGAGTCTCAATTTTTCACGCGATAAAGCAAACTCAACTCTCAATTCTCAACTCTCAACAGTTTTATGAAATAGGCCCCTGTGCAAACCCAACCAGGTGAGCTTACCTGCTGTAGCAGTTCGATCTATTCTTACAGTAGCTTTGCTGCTCCCTGAAAATAGTTGTGGACTGCAAACCTTTCTAATTTATTTTAGGAAAATAATTGAGTCATAAAACTTCTATTTGAGACGTAGAGAATATCAATCAGAAGTCAACTATTGTTAGAAATAATTTCCACACAATACAGCTTTACCTATAAGCGTGCAGTGTTGGATTTCCAATATCAAACAGTACTTGGACAATTCTACTGAATACGCATTCCTTGGCCTTTTTAGCTTCTTTTGGCTCACAGTCTTCACTTGCGGCGTCCACAAGTTCAGCAACTCTGCAAGAATTCACTCGATTGACCGCCTCTTTACCCTAATACAGTAGAAACCGGATATAAGACCGGAAAAAGTCGGAACGGAAAAACGGAACGGACCGGAATCGGAAAAAGTTCTCTTATATCTTTTTTTCTCTTATATACGGTTTCCACCACATGTTATAGCACAGTAGAAGGAAAAAGAAGATGTACAAAGATTGGGCTGATTTCATATCTTATCATTTTCATATCATTCATATCAATTTATACTTAGTTTTAAAAGATCTCAGACCGGTGTGGCAGTGAACTTAAAAAACATACAGTTCTTGCAGGCGGAATGTTCGCGCGTTTATCATCATAGCGCTCGATTCTTCTTCCAGCTGCAGGAATTCCTCGAGATCGAGCACGTGCAGTCGGAACCCGCCGCTCAAGTTGAGTTTCTCCCGCACGCACTTCTCGATCTTCGGTTGCAGCACCTTCGTCACCGTCTCCAGGCCGCAATCGAGCGCCTTTGTCTTCGAGTTTTTGATTGCGTGCAAGTCAATGTGAACCGATTCGGTTTCCACCGATCCGACTAGGCGTTCATCGCCGGCAGCGACGTTTGTTGTGCGAATTTTGTCGCATCCTGCAGTGTGCACGCTGCGACGGCAACCGCTTCTACCGCTTCTACAATATCGATGACATTGCGCTAAACATTTTTATTGTATTACCGGCCCAATATACAATAAACTTTGGTTCATGTATCTGAAATCTTAATTTTCTGAGAATTAAATTCGCGTCCGTTGTACATTTAGAAACTGCCATGCATGGCATTACCAGTTGTATTGTAATGGAACTTACAAGCATTCCTTTAACTGACATTCGTACTTGTCGAATGGTATTTTTTGATACGGATTGAAATCGAATTGACCATAGTGTGTTTTCATGCACAGAGCAAAGTCAGCCATGTCGTTTTCGCAGGGATTTGTTGCTAAATAAACAGAGAAAAGGTATGAAAGTAATAGCAGAGGTGTTAGCAAAAAAATCAACTCTATCCTTTCCCTTAGGGGGGCATTCATATATTACGTAACGCGATTTTGGCCTCTCTCGAATACTCTCTTGGATTTTTGGCCTCCCGTAACGCGTGCGTAACACAGCTATCGACCCATTTTGACACCCCCTCCCTATGGTTAAGCGTAGGAGTGACGTCATACCGTAACGCGCGCGTAATACACAATTCAGACACCCCCTCCCTACATTCGCGTTACGTAATATATGAACAGCCCCTTATGGCAGCTGCGATAAAACATGTGAGAAAATTCATCGTGGATTATCTAGCCAAGAAGTCATACGTTTGACCGGATGGACACAATGTGTCTCCTTGTTTTCGTAGCAGAGTGAACAAGTCTTGCGGCAATTTTCGGACATCCAGTCCGAGCTGCATTTTGTGCCTTTGTCTATTTTCGCCTGGCATTTTGCGGAAAGATCGTTGCAGCCTGAAAACTTTCTTCCAAAACAGCAAACTTTCGATTGATCAAAGAATGTTTACGCTAAAAGAGCCGATTTAAAGGTATACCTGTAACCAGGGGGATCCATGGAGGTGACCCTCCTCTGGCCAGGGGTCCGACCCCCCTGGCCTACCCCCCACCCCCGGCCGGACCGGAAATTTTTTTAAATACTGTTTTGAATTCGCGCCGGAATCCCGACACGAAGGTACCGTACCCCCCCCCCCGAGAAGGTCCAGACCCCCCTGACCTCAGACACCCGTTATACGTATGTCTAAAGTGAACAAATTTTCAGACGTGGGCTTAAGCAGGCGCCTGCGCTTTGGATATAAAATTCGGTGCTTTTAAGCTAGTGTGTATCCTCCTCAAAATTCCATAAGAAAGTTATAAAATGTTCTTTTTAAAATAGTGCTCTTTGCATTAAAACTGAAAATTTTTGAGGATGGGATCCGATGGCTGGTATCAGGTGTTAGCCACGAGGGGGTAAGTAGGGGTGATTCACCCCCACAATCACCCCCAGGCAGAAAATCGAAAAATGGGTTTGTATGAAAATCATCCCCACTGAGGGTCAGAAAAAATTTACACTGAATAGAATGGCACTTTTACCGAAAAAGTGACGTCATATCACCCCCAGACAAAAAACCCGTGCCTATCTTTGGCTGGTACCCTCTTCCACCCCTCCTTCCTCCCAATATGCTACTTTAATACTGTACACAAACTATAGCAACTGCATACCAGGGCATATTGTTCTTTTGCATTTGGTACATGTAGCTTTGCACTTTTTCTTCACTTCTTCATTGGTTTTACAAATTCCCTCCTCTTCGCGTTCCCATTTCTCGCAGCACGGACTCGAGTTTAGACACTCTGGCGGCGGCGGTTTTGATGGCTTTTTTTTTCGTGGTGGTGGTGGTGGTGGCGTATAAGCGTTAGTGGTGGTTTCGGGTTTTTGTTCTGCAAGTTATGCCCACAGCAAAAATAAGGAAAATTTTTGTGAAGAATTCTTCAATATAATGTAGCCGTCAGATGGAGATCGTCCTAATTTTTTAGCGAAAGGTAATTTCCATGGCGGCATGCGATTTTCTACCTATATTGGAATTGGTATTGCGCTAATATGAAACAAATGTTCTTTGAGTGTTGCTACTAAAACCATTCCAAGCACCACATTCAAATTTGGCGCGCGTGCGCTCGCAATTTTCGATTTCGCGCACAATGGTAGGTCTCCACGTTATGACTCGAACTATATGACGTAATCGCAGGCGCGTAGCTAGGGGGGGGACGGGGGGGAAATCCCCCCGTCCGTTGGGTTCCCCCCCGTCTTTTGGGTTTTTCCCCCTAAATTGTGAATTCCACGTACAAAAGTACGAAACGGTATGGATTTTCCCC
>JAQGAX010000886.1:0-13404 GCA_034698105.1 Plectus exinocaudatus
TGGTCGGCTTTCTATATTTGTCCTGTTTTAGCTTGAGAATGATCAAACGGAAAGAACGATAACTCGAGCTTGAGATGAAATAAAATTAACTGAACAATGCATAGTCTCGTTACTACTGCTTGCCAAGAAGCTACAGTATTATGCGTACTTGGCGAATATCCGGCTCAACCACCACACTCTTGTATTCACGATTTGAAACAGACGACAAAACAAAGTTAAATTAGCAAAGTTAAAAAAATAAAATACCTCTGCGCTCGACTGAGCGTTCTGGTCGGTGGATTGCGTCGGATATTACTGACTGGTCGACGACCGCCATTAGTCGACTCCATCTCGATTTCCTCGGCCGGCGTCGAGTAGCTCTTGGCCAAGGTGGTGCGCGGCATGGGGAAGGTGTGCACGCCCGAAGGGTCCGAGCGAATCGGCGCAGTCGATGGCGGATTCTCGCGCGGCATTTATTCCGGCGATCTAAAGAGAAGGTACTTATGAGACTTGACAGTGAATGAGAAGATCCTAACGTAGCAAAAACTTCACAGCACGACCATCCCAGTGCAAACAGCGCGCCAAAAACAGACGGAACAATACAGTCAACTTCATTTAACGCGCTTTGAACAAACTCAGAGTTTGAGAATGTTCGCTTTTAAAACGGTTCGTTAAATGCATCTGAGTCACAAAAAGTCTCCAGGGTTCCTTCAAAACGCATTTAATCGGGAATATTAAAACGTACAGCCAATTTTCCGATTTGCAAATTAGCTGTACTTATGGTGACAATGTTATTGATAGTCAATTTGCAACGAGTTTCATATAAGCGCGACGATTTCAATACTAAGCAAATCCTGAAAACTTTTGGATTCGTTACTGCAATGTTAAATGCAACATAAAAAATGATCATCGAAGCTACCAGTACCTTACGATTAATTAAATTAACTTAGAACCAAGGCAGAATGAGGGGTTATTGCGAAAAATTCAGTAACATTTAGCGATACTCAGCACTATGCCTTTAATGGACTGAACTATTACACAACTTGCGAACAGTTTACGAAACCATCTTGATACCAGCCCAACCCAATGACTCAGGTGATACCTTGATCACGTGTGGGTATAAATTTGAAATAAAATGAAACGAAAAACAACATATTTTCAACGAGGAAGTATGCAATGCAGCATCTGACGTGCAATAACGCGCAACCTTCTTGATGACATATTTTTGTTATCGCATCCATTTAAATATGAAGTGGTCACTCCCTTTCCGCCTACGAATGGAGCAAGTTGACAAATGAATCATTTTAAAAAATGAGCAATTCGTCAAATAAGAAGAAAACATTCGTCACAAAAGTGGAAAATAGGTCACACACCTAATCAAACAACAAAAAGCATAAACAATTTCGATTCCTTGAAACATGTGCGAACATGTAAACAACGCGAGACTGAGATGGTAGGAGACGCGGACAAATCTTGGCGGGTGGTCGTCTCCAGTATATTCTTTATGACGTCACCGCATTCCTTCAAGCGCCTTGAAGAATCAGGCAACGTCGCCTGCGTATCTTCCTGTATTACTGTATTAACTGGAAGTTACGCAGGTGTCCTATCATACTAATCAATTGAATGGGTACGTTTGTAGACGATTTGCCATTCGCTTTATTTTTGCAGGTAGCCGTTACGCCAAGCGCACTACCCTCAACGACAGCCCACCCCTACACTCCATGCCCAAGTCTAAGCCTAAAAATAAGCCTAAACCTCAAAAATTCGTTCCAAAAATGATATCGAAAACCGGCCGTAACGCATTACGTTGGCGAATCGTCTCGTCACCATGAAATCCACTGACAGGTCGGCACGCGCGCGTCTCCCTTTGTCGGCGAGGGGTTTTGGGGTGGAGTTGGGAAGGTAGAACTGGCGAAGGGGATTTGAATCATCATCTTGTTCGCGCGGCGTGCGCTGCGGCGCGCGTCGGAAACGACGTTCGTTTCGAAATTGGTCGAGTCATTTCATGGTACGAGATGAGTGACTCGCTTCACTGCGGTACTACTTTGTGCTGGGCTTCATTTGATATTTCCGCGATCGCTTGTACTGCGGACTGCTACTGGACTTGTATACTCTGAGTTTCCTCCTTCCCCAGTGGAATGTTTTGTTGGTCTTTGAAAGGCATTTGTCTTTGCTTTGTTTTTCTGTTAGTAACTGCTTTTGTCGTGGTTGTTTTTGCTGAATGTTCAATAATATTTGCATCATCGCTGTAGTATTTGGTTGTGCTTGTTCCAGATGCCGTTATGATGGTCTTCTGACAGCGATAATGCTTGTCTGATTGTATTATTAGGCCTACTAAGTCATTCTTTAATCAAAAGTCGGAGCTCCAAGCGCTAGCTTTTACAGATTGCTAACCAATTCTAGGAAAAAGAAGTTGCAGTTACGCCGCGCACGTTCATTGTAATAGTTTGCTAAATGTCAGCCTGTACTATTTAACATAATGATTCATTCTGCAAGCTCTAGGCCACGACACAGCGGTCTTTCAATTGATATATTCACGCATAATTACCAAAACAAAAATTATGGCGTGCAGCGGCTGTTCCTTCCGCTCTTCGCGTCGAAAACGCCCCTGACAAACTGCAAATGACACTCTTACGTTGCAGTGAGTCATCACTGACCTTCTTCAATGCGACGACCGAGCTGCTTAAAGCCAGCTGAAGGAGACCGAAACGTCGTGTTATTCCCCCCGTCTTCGTTTCCGTTGCTGGCGTAGTTTTCTCCGCAAGGATCGACACAGACGGGGCAGCTCCTCGACTATTAGCCTTCCAAGATGTCTCGCACACCAGTCAGGTTAAATGTCTATGACATGGTAGGTTGCTTGCCTGTTAGATTATGTCTTTGTTTGCGTTTTGGATATTCTATGCCAAGTGCTATTGGCTGTGCGACATGCTCAATAGAGGAACGGCTCTGATATGAAGCCTCATTCGTGTTTGCTTTGAAATATGCATCAATAGAAAATAAATAGTTGTTTATGGGAATGGCATGAAATTATTGAACTATTGTGCAATAATTATGAAGCCCACATCAAAGCCCAATTATTGTAGGACACTAATATCGTTTCATTAAGCACGAAAACCTGATGAAACCTTCATTTATCCGTTTTTGGTATTAAGTCAGTTACTTTCAGTATTGGCTCAACGAATACGCTTCCACCGTGGGTATTGGTGTCTTCCACACTGGCATTGAGGTGTATGGAGTTGGTGAGTCCTTTTCCTGACATCTGAACTACCATACCTGAGCAAGGTCGTTAAAGTGGTGCCCACCATACGACTTGGGACCGAAAAACGCTCATTGCCCGTCACACGGCACAGGGTTTTTCAAAAATTTACACTAGATAAAATCCCCACAACACGACTTGGGGGTCGATCTTGCCCAGGTATGTGCACTACTACTTCTATTTTTGTTGTTCTATTTATGGAAGTATCTGCAACATCTTGGCTGGTTGACCTGATATATCTCAGCATCATTGCGAGGATCATTAGCATTATAATACGAATAATTATGCTCAGTAATTATGTTTTTAATGATCAGTATGTACACCACTTCAAACATTCACACGGAAATTCATACGGCTTTTCGGCCTTGCTCAGAAATTTGCATATACCTAAATACTCTTTTCATGAAGATGGCATGTGACCACGAAATTGCAGTACAGTAGAAATCGTTTATAGCGGTAAAGGGGGGACCGGTCAATCCTGACCGTTATAATCGAATACCCTTATAAACGGTGGCATCACTGTACAAAACATAGACGGCGGGACCCGTCATCTTGACCGTTATAACTGATATCGCTATAAATGATTTCTATTGTGTCTGCTGGCTGCGATGCTGATGATTCTAATCTTTATCCAAAGCGGAGATTATTCGTCTTGGGGCATGACTTCGTAGAATGTATAGCTGGGGGGGGGGCTTGGCAGCTTCAGTCTGGGATAGGGGCCTCGGATCTAGGTGTGGATGTGTCAATCAGGCAGCTGTTAGAACTACCAGTCGACAATTGGAGCGATAGTGCGCGCATCGCGCCAAACGTGAGCGACGGAAACAACAGCCGAAAAATTTTGCAAGGAAGCGTAACCTCCCTATGTTTTACATAGCGAGTGAGCTGCCTTCCTCGGGCGCGTCTTAGGAGCCGATGAGTCACGTCATGACGCGGCTAATTAGGCCGTCAGGTGACGAGTCAGTTTGCTCTATTGGTCTATTTCCTCTTTCCTGAAGGTACACTTTTAATATGCAATGCCATTATCGATTAAGTACTGGAGTGTCTCTTCCCAGAGTATCTGTGCCCCCTCGTGCTTGGAGCTGCCCCTAGTGGCAGTCTGCGCCGGATTATAGGTGAAGCTAATGAAGCTAAAGCTTCGGGCCCCGGGGCTTCACGTAGGATAAAGGGGGCCCCAAGGGGTCTCAGTGGGGCCCGCTGAACGGGCGCCTTTGAGGCTCCTAGCTTCCAACCCCGACCCCCTTAGTCCAGCTCTGGCTGTAGTGGACGTTCAGATTTCATTATTAGTTCTATTACTATTACATAAACATCAGTTTGGCACTGTTTTGACATATTCCGTTGAATCACGAAATTATGCACTTTAATCATCAAAGCGTTTCTGTTCCTCTGTGTACTGCACGTTACTCAATGCATTGAAGTCAATTGCAGAATATGCGTATGGCGGCCATCCATTTTCGTTTTCCGGCGTTTTCGAGAACACTCCACAAGACGCCGAGGAGTTGGGCGAGAATTTCAAATTTCGGTATGCGACTTATTTGTTCCTGTTGTTCGTATTCTTTACCATACAAATGTTGTATAGCATACATATGAAGATGCCCTTACTCATTACTATCGATACTTTGTTCACTTGTATTTGTTCGGTTTGCGCATTGCGATTCGCCTGATTGAGAAAGAATTGAGCCATATACTCAATACAGACAGTCTGCTCCAATACTCGCTCCGTCAGTTTGGTAATTAATGCCATGAAACTATTTTTGTCGGCGGGGTATGAAAAATTTGCGCGCAATTCGACAAAGCGAAGTAGTTCAGTGCTGAAAATTTTCAAAGAGAAGTCCGATTTTACCCCCTCCGCGTGCTACGTGAACGAGAACTTACGTGCTCAGAAACAAAGAGAAAAGGAAGGGCCTCAGTGGAAGTATTTAGCCTACTGGTTCCCCTTGTTGGATAAAGCCTTAATTCCGCTCAGTACTATTAGTGTATAGCGTAAGCTTCTTGTTTGGCTTAGACGTTCTCGCGGACGCGGTGCACCGAGGCGATTACGTCTCGGCTGAGTTCGCACAGTGCATTCGATGGTAAATATAGCCCAGTTGAATAATATTGCTCACCATATCGGCAGTTATTTTCCATTAGATTAGGAAAGTCGAGCTGAGTTGTAATTTGTTCATGAATACGATGCGATAATTGTGCCAACAATTTGCAGAGAGAGCATACTGATTGGGGAGACCGACTTCGCCGCCGGAGACGTGCGCCACATGATCCAGCTGATGGGGCACGAGTATAAGGGCGACCGCTACCACCTCATCTCAAAGAACTGCAATCACTTCACTGCGACGCTGGCCAAGGTATGCGATTTTTCGCGGCTAGAGGCGGTTCTTCATGACTGACCAGTTCGTACGTCTGTCCGTACGTCACTCCTGATTGGTTCTTGGACGTGTTCAAAACGTAATTTGCAACTGCCGCACGCCCGGTTTTTCGCAAGGCGCGTATACAGTAGTTGTGCTTCGACGTTTTATATTAGAGACTCAAACATGCTGCGACCCACGCCTTCATCACATGAAGACTATTGCATCGTTTTCGAATGCTAACAATGTGTTGTTGCGTGTCAAGAACAGAGTTTGCAAAACTTATTTTTCAATATGATTTTCTTGACCCTTGGCCAAATAATGAGAGAATACTTTTTTACATCCATTGCTTTCAGACCCTGACTGGCAAGGACATTCCGGGCTGGGTGAACCGACTGGCATCCATCTCCGGCTCGATTCCCTTCCTCGAGCGCTGTCTACCGCAAGAATGGCTGACGCCCGTCGCCCTGCAGCAGTCGTTGGAGCGACGACAGAGCGCCAACGCCGCCGGCAACGACAGCGGCAGCGGCCAGTCGACGCCCGACGACGACGCCATTCGACGGAATTCGTCGTCGACAGCCAACGGCGGACATGCCCCGTCCACCGCCTCCGGCGCCCCGCCCACTTCGTCGACCAATGGCGGCTTTCGCTGGTCGTCGCTTTCGAGCATTGGCTCCGCCTTTTCGTCGACCAATGGGCAGTCGCCGAGAGGGCGGGACTACGACGCCGGCTTGACCAATCCGAGCAGTGCGAGAAGCGACAGCCCCGCGCCGTCGTTGACGCGTTTCTGGAACTCTTTGAAGTCGCTTGGAGACAAGGATGGCGGCGCGGCCACTTCGAAGCAGTCGTGAAGTAGCTTTTGTGCGGTGAAGACTTCCTAATATTGTTACTGTACTGTAATAATGGATAAGCTTCTTGTTTGGTACTCGTCAGTTATATGACCAGCTGGGCAAAAATTAGTTTTTCGGGCGGCAATGCGCTTCTTCAATCATATGAAGAAGACTGGAATTATGCTTGGTTCCTACATTAGATAATTTTTTGCACGCTAAATTGACTACAGTCTGTTGAAATATCGATCATTAAGATTGCCGATAGAACAGTATACCGTATTTTAAGAAATAATGGCTCACGCAAAAATAATAGCCCACGCAGAAATAGTGGCCCAGGGGTCAGGCCAAAAACACAGTGGTCCCCCCTTATGTTTTCAGTTTTTGGCAAGTGTCCAAGGCACCCTGAGCGAAGGTTGAAATAATAGTGGTCCAGGGCTACTATTTCTTAAAATACGGTATGCTGTTCTATCTGCCTGACTTATCTTTTTTTATTGTCAGCAGTATTACGAAGTCTTCACTGTGCGTTACACACAATACCATGTCGATGATCCGAGCAATTTCTCTTGTACTGTACCTACGTGCGATCTGACACATATGAGCTCAGATGAAGCGAGCAGTGACATCATGTGGTTGCGTCTCGAATTGATTGAATCCGTGATTTGGATTAGAATTTGAATACCGTATTTATTCGAATAGAGCGACATGTTTTGTTCTGTTCTTGATCTCTCCCTTTGCTTTATTTTAGGCTATTTTGCTTTCTTCCGACCAATTGCTACCAGTGTTGCAAATTTTTTACTGTAGTAAAATGGTTTAGTGGAATGAGGTCGGTCTCCTGCGCGTCTTATGCTGTATCCATGGATACCATGTCCGTTACTATGTCAACGACCTCGTTTCCATGGTAACATTAAAAGATGAGCAGGATGCTAACCTCATTTCACTAAACCATTTTACACAAAAAATTTGCAACACTGGTTGCTTTCCTGTCGTTCTATTCGAATAATACGGTAATATGTACAAATCTTTCCCTGCTGCTTTGCTACGCATTGTTTGAGGCGGTACGCATCATAGCTTTTCAATATTGAATTTTTGGCCTTCGCTTTTTCTCAGAATTTTTGTTTGCACATTGCTGCCAAACTCTTTCCTTGCTAGGCAGATTATGACATGCGTTTCGAATTTTGTTCCTTTATTCAAATGTTTCATTTAAAAATTAGAAATGTGATGACCTTGTCATACTGTCAAACCATTACAGTACCCCAACTCACCTCTGCTCTTGTACAGTAATTACTCTCCTATGGCTTTTTTCCCTGTGCAAGCTACTTTACTCTGCTATTGCTCCGTTCTTGCTGTAAATGCGTCGATTTGTTGCTCTTTCTGGATATATGCTCCTTGTTTCTCTATCAGTATTGCAAATAGTTACTAAAATCAGCTATTTTAGTTACGTTACCATGACAATGACGTCGGTTTCCATGGTAACTATCGTGGTTGCCATAGTAACGTAACTAAAATAGTTTATTTTTGTAACTTTTTTGCAATACTCTTCTCTATCCAATGTTCCGCTGCATATGTTTTGTCAATAGTAATTCGAAACAATCACGATGAGCCTTACAGTGTCTCCGATTTTGAAATGTTTGATATGCGATATATTTTGTTCTGTTTTGATGATTTCATCTTCCCGTTCGACGGACTCTTTCAATGTTTTGGGATTTCGGTGGGCGTTTGTTTCTTTGTTTTTCTTGTTCTGTAACTGCTTTCCAGTTTGCAAATAATTTTTCGCGTTGTAGACTTGTCATATCTCATCAAGGTGACGTAAAAGGTCTCAACTTGTTTTTTTATTCGCATAAATGCCCACCGTTTTTTGCAAAACGAAACTCATTCGTAATGGTAACATTAGTGTTAAGGAGATTGACTAAGGTAACGCATGAGATAGTGTTCTGATTCCTGCATTTCTTCATTGTGACAGTATTGATAACGAGCCCCAGACCTGGGCGTGGGGGGTACGGGGGGTACGTACCTCCCCAGAAAGCGTGTACCCCAGAAAATCAATATCGACGGCTAATTATCAAAATTCCCTGTACTGTGTACCCCCAGAAAATTTTGGGGGCCCAGGTCCGACGAGCCCGTTGGGGCTTAGTAGCTCGCAGGAATTCCCATTGCGTCTTTAGCAGCCGCATTTTGATCGGTTGACGGTGTGGTTCAGAGCTCGAAACTGGTCCAATACCGCAGACATTGTCGAACCTACTGTATTCTGCGACGTCTTTGCAACCATTGGTCTCTCCTCCCTGCTATTTCTGACGGTTAAAATTCGAAGGGAAATCAAAGACGAGAGAAGTCGAATTGCTAGTGTGAACACCTGCCAATTTTGATTTAAAAGTATGCTTTCTAATTAGGATCCGGGAGACCCCTGAGCCTCGAGCCTAGCCAGATTGAAGCTCATTGGCTCTGCAAATCGCGTTTGTCAGTTTCTTGCCCTTTCATAGTGCACTATCACCAATGATCTGTTCATTGTTAGATACGCTTGAAGCGCTAATGTCCGCTGTTGCCCTTAGCGACAATTCATGCAATGTCATCAAGCGCAGCGTCGTTCGGGCAGCTCGGATAAAGACTGCGGGTTGAACCAAACACAATACCGCTCCACCTAACCGCCGACTGGCTATAGCTCAATCGATACCGCTTAGTTCGGTCATTTTTTCCTGGAGAGAAGTCTTGGCGAAACGACAATAAAGATGACAAAGCCTTCGTATAAACTATACGGCTTTGCGACAGTGAAGACGCGGCCCGAGTTCATTCGGTACATGTTCCACGCCGCCAACATCCCCTTCGAGGATTTCCGCATCGCTCAGGAGGATTGGCCGAAGTACAAGCCGAGTAAGTTGTGCCTTAATGCAAGCTGTGTGAATGAGTCCTCATACTTGCTCTCTGAAGAATATTATGGAAGTGAAATTAAAATGTGAGCAGAAATTCACACCTCTATATGAGAGCGTGGAGATAAGTTTTGCAGAAATTTGCAAGCAAGGAGGAGAATGAAATTGAGAATAAGAAGCTAAAGATTAAGCCCCTTAATTTCTTGTGGCGATTCAGATTAATTTGTTTGAGAACTCAAAAGTGCATTGGTCTTATTCGTCTTACCACTCGCTTGCATGGCAAAATAAATTGAACCCGAAGAATATGATGCAAACCCCAATCAGACACCCTTAAATCATTTTAGAATTGCCCATGGGACAGCTGCCGGTGTTGGAAATTGACGGCAAGCGCATGTTACCGCAGTCGCTCGCGATCGGGCGGTACATCGCGAAGAAGGGGCACTACTACGGGTCGACTGCCTACGAGTCGGCGCTGATCGACGCTATGTGCGACCTCAACAGTGACATCCTCATGAAATGCTACCCCACTATGGGCGCCATCTTGTCGAAAAAGAATGACGTCAAGGTCGGTCCTCTGCCATGTATTCACTGTGGCATGCTAGTTAAGGGTCACGTATTAGCATAGGTGTAACCGGAGGTCCAGGGGGTCAGGCCCCCTACGCCTCCCCCAGCGAGTAAGTCTAGAAATTTTTGGCGATTTCTTTGAATTACCGCGGAAATCCCGACACGAAGGTACCGTACCCCCCTCCCCCCCCCCCCGAGAAGATCCAGATCCCCTGGCCTCGGGCACCCGTTACACCTATGTGTATTTATTCTCGGTCGCAATCTCATTCTTTGAAATTCTTGCAAATTCTTGAAATCCTTTATTCTACAAAAACTGCCCTATTAACCTAATGAGATTGAGCTTTATATATTGTTATCTCTCTTCAGGAAGCAGAATGGAAGAAGGCGAAAGATGAAATTCTGAAGAAGTACGAGTACTTCGAGAAAACGCTGAAGAGAAATGGCACAGGTTGGCTCGTTGGCAAAAAAGTAGGCGCGTTAAGTTTTGGTTTGTTGATACGGTAGTGGTCAGGTAGCCAAATCCAGATCTCAATAGAATTCAGAAGGAAGGGAAGGGCATACCAGTAAAATTAGGGGGGTCTGGGGGTTTGGCATCCCATGGCCAGGGGCCAGACCCGGCCGGAAATTTTTTGACGTTTTGTAATTCGGCCGAATTTTCGACACGAAGATACCGCACCGGCGACGCCCCTTCCGTCGGCCGTTCAGACCCCCTAGCCTCGGACACCCGTTACAGGCATGGGGCAGGGTATCACAGAAAGCTCTCTCTACGTTCCCTTTCCAGAATTTGGAGGAGATGATGGTTTGCGTCAATTCAGGTTACAATGGCCGACTTCTTCGTCGGCGAGTTCGCCTCGCGCCTGGTCGAGCATATCGATGACACGATACTCGACGATCTGTCACTGGTAAAACAACTTTCGGAAACCATCGCCGAGATGCCCGGAGTCAAAGAATATATCGCCACTAGACCGAAGTCAGTATGGTAGATGACAGACTGTCAGCAAATATGAATGCGAAATTCTCAGCACAGTTCTGGAGAAAAGTTGCTTGCCAGCTGTATTTTTACTTGCTCTAAACGTGTACTTTTGCGAGGCATTATTTTGTGTGAAAATATGGATTTGTATATTTTTCGATCAGTACAAAGATTTATCAAATTTTGTTGTCTTTTGCACATTGATATTAATTGGAATGTGATTTCAACTGCAAAACTAATATATGCCGCACAACTAATTTTAGCGACTGTAAAAGCAATGCCAGACAAGGTTTCACTTGAAGTAGCGTGGCTTCTAAGCAGCACAGTGTCATACTGCCATGCCACCATAGCGCCTCTATACTTGACTATCACGGCTTGGCCAAGAGTCATAAGTATAGCGCACATATTATGACACCCGTTGATCAGAGATAGCCACGGGTTTTCTGTCTGGGGGGTGATATGACGTCACTTTTTCTGAAAAAGTACTATTCTATCCAGTGTATATTTTTTTTCTGACCCTCTGTGGGGGTGATTTCCATACAAACCCATTTTTCGATTCGGGTGATTTGGGTGCCTGTGGGGGTGATATACCCCCTCATACCCCTTCGTGGCTATCTCTGGCCGCTATCAGGCGCCCCTTTGCTTCAGCACAATCAGCACAACTGTTGTCACGGCCCTGGGCGTCTGAGGTCTATGACGCTATGACGTCGTAGCGATGAACTATAGGGGAGGAGGTCTGCTGGGTCGGCTGCAACGTGATGGTAGGGGATGTCAAAACGACGAAAAACAGCGTGATGTAATTCAGGACGGCCCTTTCCTTCGACTGTTATTTGTTGCGCGTTGCTTCATCTACACTCCTTGCAGGAAGAGTACTATCACTTGCTGGCCGAGAAGATTTACAAGCTTCAGAAGGAGCTGCAAAAGAAAGAGCTGCTGAGAAAGAGCAGGACAAGGAGTCAAACTTAGTTGTCCCGGATGGAAGGGGTGCCTCCCTTCTACTTGATTCCGAATGTTTCCTCTTGGACAAAAAGGACAAAAACAAAAAATTTCGCCGAATTTTGATGGGAAATAACGTTTTTTGCGTGCAAATCAGAGGTGCATCATGAACAAGATTTATGAGGCTTTGGCAAGTGTATGCGCTGACCCAATCATCTTGAGGAGCGTGAAGGCCAACTGGGAATGCTTTTCTAGAAGCGGTCAACCCTGAGTACACACTCTGGGCGTACGATCCCGATACGCCAGTTGTAATTACACGCCACACGCTCAGGCGTATGAGCTTACGGTAGGCTTAGGCTTAGGGAGCCAATTGCGTTTTATCTCTTTCCTGGAAAACTGGCGTATTGACGACGTACCGCTCCGGGCTAACCAGGCACATAACCTGAAATCGTACATCCGGGGAGGGAAGTCGATAGTGTTCAAATGGGGCTCATGATGGACCGCTGTGGCATATAGTGACAAATTGTACGAATTGCAAGTATATGTCATACCTCAAAAATCAAGAAAAGGAAACAGCAAAAACGAAGCTGTTTGTGCAAGCGAAAGATTGTCAATCGTCTAAAGTGTGTGAATTGTTTGCTCAATCAGTGAGCAATGAACTAATGAAAATGTTCTAAGTTGTCTTTGGTTCTACGGAACAGCGCTGAATAATTATGAAGAAAATAAAGTTAAATAAAGTCTGCTAGTTTAAACGTCTACTTGTTCCAGATGTGGGTGTCAGTTGGCGCGGACGGTACAAGCCAGGGGTCTGAGGTTGCAGTGGCGCGTCTCTTTCCATAGTCAGTTCCTCGCCTCGGTTTCGTTTGTCGCAAGGAAAGCGCAATGCATTAACGAAGATCGGCATTAACGTCGACTGCATTTTTTCAAATGTCCACGAAACATTCGATTTGTCAATCAAACTGTGTGAAGTGTAAAATGACATTGATTCGGTGAACTGTTTGGAGGTCAAGTCCTTATTTCGACTCTCGATTACAACTATCGGAAGGTAAACAAAGAAATTGTGTCGCCGCGCATCCGGCGGAATTCTTCCAATCGCTATTTTTACCCCGCAAATCTTTCGATCTCAGACACTGGAAGAATTCTTCCTTCAGTTCGTGACGATGTTTGCACTCTCGAAGTTGTCTGCAGTCTTTCTGTTGATCGCTATCGTTGTCGCTGCTTCGGCAACTAGCAATGATAATGGCAACGCAGCAAATATGGGAAGGTAGGGTTTTTGTTCGCTTTACTCTCATCTATTACTGCGAAAAAAAGTAGCTCGCAGTTTTAATGAATCGTCACGAAAAACAGCATTCCCGGCAGAGATGGACATGGGGTGTATAAGGGGTCTAATCCGCGGCGGAATTTTTTTTTGGCGCGGATTTGCTCTTTCGCCACGTAGTAGCTCAAACTTTTTGAGGTTTGCACTAGATAGAATGGGGGGTTTTAGTCTGCTAACCGCGAATATACACCTCCCGAAGGCTAAAATTTTGAAACTATACACCCCCAGATCCAAACCGGTGCCCATGTCTGATTCCCGATACCACTGAAAAAGTAACAATGGGGTTGATTTCAGCCGCGTGAAGCGACAATGGGGTGGAGGCTATTATCCATACGGCGGCTATGGCTATGG
>JAQGAX010000887.1:0-13391 GCA_034698105.1 Plectus exinocaudatus
TTGACGTAGTTGTATGAGCGAAGATCAGTAGCTGCTTACAAACTCGCTTTCCTTCCCCATTGTCAGATCAGGTATCATACTTTTCTCTTGGCTTCGTGTGACTGAGTGTTGGGATCACAGAGATCATCGCAAAGCTGAAGTTATAGTCAATGATGTTCTCAGACAGTACTCGGGCCCAGTTTTGAATGAATATTATTTATTTGAATAGGGACGAATTCTTCCGAAATTTTTACAAAGCATTCAGAAAATTGCGCTACAATATGTAAAAATAGTGGTAAAATTATGAAATCTGACTAGTATTAAACCTCGTTTTGTCGGAGCACAGTCGCTTATTGGACATGGCCGTGATCTTACAAAAATCAGGGACCTGGGTCGATTTCTGAAATGTTTTGGGGCTGGTGCCGGGGCCGGCCCACGAACATCACTCGCTTAAGTTTCTGTGCTTCTCTGAAACGTTAGCAACAAACTATATTCAAAAATCTTCCATACTACTATAGAAAGCTACGAGTCCTAAAATTAGAATGGACCTTGAACATTGACCGACACCTGTAAGATAAGAATAGAAATCAAGAATGAGTAAGGACATAAATTCGGCTGAATGAGCAACTCAAGGCTCCGTGAATATTTTGGGCGATTAATCTTAGTAGCATTTTCAATCAGATTTCCGCTGCAGCTTTATTCGATTAAAAGACGTTTCTCGAAATAGGATCAATTTCTAATAAGGCAGAGATCAAGGACTACTTTTCCTTACTAAATGAAGTGTTCTCTTTATGAAGAGAATGAAGGAGCAGAAAATCGCACGTTCTTGCGATAGTCGTCAGTCTCCCGGATTCTCCCGGCGCAATACAGTGAAGCCTGCATATAAAATATCCGGATATCAGAGCAGCTTTTTATTCCCATGCCAAGTGCCAACACGCTTATGACCCCGGATATAAGAGCAGCCTGAAGTAAGAGTCATTTTTTGATTTCTCGTGCATGCTCATATACTCGCATTAGCTGTATTGCATTTGGGCTTCATATATCACGTAACGAGAATTTCCGAGTTTTTCAGACTCTCCTGCAACAACGTACTACCGTAATCGCAATACATGCATGCAGGGCCGTCCCATAGGTGAAGCTGACGAATTTGAAGCTTCGGGCGCCTATCAAATGCTAGTAGTGAAGGGCGCCACCTCAGCAGTTACGCCATAATCAAGCTTCTGGTGTCGCGCTCAGACACAATTTCATGGGACGGCCCTGCATGCATGGACCACTATAATCGCTTTACGTAATTTATGAACTGCCCATATCAGCTCACCAGACATTTCTAATATGAGATGGTGGGCATCGTCAGCCGACGGCTCTTACTTCTCCCTTCCGCTGCAACAGTACTGTGCCGTCGTGATTCATGAATATTGATTGCATTTGCACTAGTCGGGCGACCTCTTGATGATGGCGACGCGTGTGGGCGAGCACGACAGCCGTCGCGCGGTCTGCTACTAGTTAATTACTAGGTCGATCGGAATGATGATTAGCAATCGCCTCCGGCCGACAACAACGGAATTAAGAGAAGACCCGTCGACGACGTCGACGTGCAGGGTGTCGTTCATAACACTCACAATTCGGTTCATTCAAATTCGCCTCCAATTCTCCTTCCTGCTTTCTTCCGCTGCCGTAGGTAGGCAGTTGACAGATAGCTAGAGGCGATATGTCAGCTTTTCTTCCCTTGTCTCTGCTCTGAGCTAGCTGCGTCTCATTCCAATGGCTTGCGCAGGCGGGGAACGTGGGGGTACTAAGTGCATCGCGTCGCAGGCGTTACTTCTCCCCCGGTTGCCTTTCGCGCTCCTTTCAGTTGGTTGAGTCCGTCTCAAGGTCAAGCCGCTGTCTCACCTTTGCTATAAACTGTCTGCTGTGGTTTTTACTTCCGGCTATAATACGCTTAGGAATTATTTATGCGTACCGGTTAGCGCCTCGCGTGTATTTCCACACTGAAATTCTCTCTGCTCCGCTTCATGTTATCTGCTTTAACAACCATCTTATATGAGATTTAAGAGCGATTAATATGCGCCTCACGAAGCCGGATTTGCTCCCCACGCGTTGGTGTAAAAACGACTTCTGAACTTCTACTATTTGTTTGTTGTTTCGAACTGTTCAGATACATTTACCGATAACTGATATTCGGAGATTCTAGGTCAGCATAGAGTTAAATTGTAGGTCAGCATGGATCTGTCTAATTTATTAATAGAAGCAATTTATTCTGAAGTCCGGAACGTAATATGCGCCAGTCACCCATCGCCTGTGCTTGCGCGGATCGGCTTTGCCCCTAGCGACCAGTATTAATTATTACGTCACATATAGGTGACATGTCACTTAAATGCGAAATTGCCATTGACGTCAGTGGCAGTTTATTTTTTGGGGTTGAAAATGATACTGTTACAGTCACTCTAAATTTTTGGTATCAAATATCCAGACGTCACATATAATAGTGACCTTTTACATTTCTGACCTACAAATTGTTCCGATTTTAAGTCTCAGTGACACTTAAACATAAGTCGTAAGTACCGTATGCTTAATAAGTAAGAGGTGCAATAATGTAAATCAGGTTACAGAACCATTTTTGAATAATTTCGGCATTCGCGTAATTACCGTAATACAGTATTTTCATTCAGAAATGGTTCAGTAACCTGGTGTTCACTGATGCGCCTCGGATTTAATAGGCATACGATATTTATAGCTCCCAGTTGGGCGTGGTGGATGGAATTTCTTATTTCCAACTAAAAGTGAGTTAGTTGATGTCTCTGGCGGTCGGTAGTTGTTTTGAGTGGTAATATCGTTGATGACGTAGTTCTGTGCTTAGCTTTTAATCGGCTTCATTCGGTTTTCACGTCGACAGTTAAGCTACAGCACTTCTTGCTGAGTAATTTGTGAAAGAAGGCTTCGGTCTTCCTAGTATGTAGGAGAGCCAAATCGAATCATTCCCCTCATCCGTTCTTCGGCCATGAGCTGCTTGTAGCCAACAGATTTGCTGACGCTGATGCGAATGATGCGTACTGGCATGCGTACTGGCACTGTTGTTGCACCAAAATCCGCTTTTCTATCCTGTATATAATAGTTGCTCATAATGAAACTTCGTATCAGCTTCTGCCCGTTCACCAAGTTTTGCCTGTGAGGTGACTTTGAAAAATGTCTGAGCAAGAAATCATTGGAAGCGAACTCAAAGAAACGGTACAGTCGGCACTTTATCGCTGTTAATTCGCTTCCTTGAGGAGATCTTGGTTGCTGTTCTTATGGAATTGTACAAATTTATGTATGAAAATAGGATCCATGGCAAAAGTAATGCGTAATTTTCACTAATAATCGACAAGCACAATTTTTCTAGGCGCTTTGGCGGTCTTTGCCCTAATTTCAAATCGTGTCTTCTCACGACTCAAATGAATATCATGACATAAAAATATCCTCCTTTTCATAGCCTATGATATCTTTGAAGTTTCTTATTTCCTTATCATATCTTCCGCAGTTTCTTGCAATTCTAATGTTTGTAGTCACTAATTTTCATTCTGACATTAAATAATAAAAGTGACATTGACACTGATATTTGCAAATACAGAGATTATGTAGCTGGAACAGTTATATTTAAAATAGAAAACAATTGTACGTCAGAAGTGTAAGTCACTTTTACATGCGAAATTTGGATATCTGATATGAAAAATTATACGCAGACCTGGGCGAGGGGGTACGTACCCCCCCCCCCCCACCCGGATCCGTACCCCCCAGAAAGCGTGTACCCCCAAGAAAATCAATATCGACGGCTAATTATCAAAATTCCCTGTACTGTGTACCCCCAGAAAATTTTGGGTGCCCAGGTCTGATTATACGTGACGTGTTTGATATATGTGACGTCATAATTAACATAGTCAGCAGTCTCAGCTTGCAGTCGCTGCATTATTCTAAGGTTCGGAATCGGATCGCCTAACCTCTCTCGTCTAACTCTCCAAATTATACTTGTTTTTCGCAACTTTCGCAATAGGAGATCAGTATAACGAAGCCTTTGATGTGAGATCGCTGGGGCTTCGCTGGGCCCTTCTTTCGTGTCTTCTCTCTCAAAGATCGTCTGTCTCCTGGAAGAAAATGATCCATCGGTAACCCCAGTCACTAATATTTGTCCGGAGACTGGGAATCAAGGCCTCATATGTTGCGAGGGGTCTTGCGTCATAATATGGAGGCAAAAATAAGAAGAGAACTTTTTTTGTCGACGTAAGTAATATAGAGGCCAACGAAGTCATCGCTGTAGATTTTTAAAGGCTTGCGTGAACGAAGAGAAAAAGGCGGATAGGCGGATGGGACTCGAACCCACGACCTTTTGCTTTGCGCGCGAATACTCTACCACTGAGCTACGGGCCCTGTGATGTCAAATGTTGATGCTGCTAGTGGTGATACAAGTATACAGTAATATTGAAGTAATAGCTTATTTCGCCTTATAGCTTAATAATTGTCCAAAGCCTATTTCATAAATCTGTTGTAAGCATATAAACAATTTGCGGGAGATGCGGTGATAGGCCCGTTGTGACGTCACGAAAATCAGTCACGAGCACGTCACAGCTGATCAAACACCATAATTTTAATCAATGTTGATTGTAGTTGCAACAGTTGCGATTACAATGCTAACGACTCCGACGCGTTTATTATTCCTCCCACTAATTGGTCGATGGCACTGTTTTGCCCGCGACGAGACTCGAAATTCTTTCCAAAAAAGCCATTTCAGGAAATGATGTTGGCGGTGCGTATGAAGACCAAGAAGGGGGCCGGGCGCTGCAACGTCAGCTCGAACGCGCCCAGCTACGGTGCGCTGTCGAAAGATAGCGATAACGAAGAAGCCGCGAAACTGACGGCATTGGAGGGGACGGCGGCAACGGAGCCGATCGAGACGGCGCATACCCAGCATCCACCACGACTGCACAGCACGGGCACGCTGCAGCGACTTGTGCTCGTCGCCCAGGCGCTTGAAGGACATCGACGGTTGACGCTCAAGGATGATCGTACTAGCTCACGCATCCTGCTCGGCATTCGATCCATTAATATGGTCAGTCGATTTGAAACTCTTTGTTGGGCAATTGCCTTAATGTTGATACAGTCGAACTCAGATATGGGAGACCTGGGTATGAGAGTAACACGGACATAAGAACAATCTTTCAATTTCCCGAGGCTGCTCTTATATCCGGGTCCGACTGTACCGTGTTTGAAGAAACAATAGCACCAGCACAAATAATAGTAGCACTGCCACTATTTCCGAAAATACGGTACGTGAGCCCAACGTGAATAAGATCCATATATTTTTTTCGACATCAGAGCCCAAATTAGCTCAGTACTTATTTCCGAGACATGTACGTCATTCAGTGGGCTTAATAGCCAGTTGCTAATAGTAACTCCATTGGCACGAGCGATATCTCAAAATAAACTCAGTTTTTCAGGTTCTCCTCGCAATAGTCAACGCACTCTTGATGACCGGATTTGGACAGTACAAAAACAAAGACGACGAGCGCGCTTTGACACTGTCCGTAGATAAATGGCAAGACAAGGCTGCCCTACCAGATACCTTCACCGAAATGCATCTCAATGGGCAATACCTGGCGATCATCGTTGCCGTTTCGTTGCTCTTCGCGACGTTCATCTTGCAGTTGGTCCAAGTGTTCAAGTTTCATCCTTCGCGTCTATTGGTAATAGCGGAGGGCTGAACTGTAAAATAGCAATCACTTTATTTGCCAGTAGTATAGTTATGCCATAGTTTGTAGCAACCAAAGTGCTTTTCCAAAAATATCAAATTCATCAAACATCCATCGAAAGCGATACACTTGAAATTTTGTTTGTATTTGTTCTCGAAAGGACAGTTGCAAAACCGATTCCACTACTGAGCGTCTAAATTTGTTTCTGAAACATTAATACTGTTGAATTATAGTTCGTTATTGTCGTATTTCAAAAAAATGTTTTAATAACAAATGTGAGAAGTGCCGTATTGGTCAGTTGTGACGTCACGGGAGAGTGACGTCATAACGCGCGTCTTACTGACCAATCACCGCTCTTCCCGCAATTAAAACGACAACATTTGTGCGAAATAGGCCAAGGAGCTTCTGCTAAAGCAAACTTATGCTTCATCCCACTTCCCAAATTAAAAGTAATCAAAAATAAAATGAAAAATATAATTTTGGTCAGACAAAATTTAATCACTTTGCAGTGCATGTGCTACTCGTTCGGGGCAGTACCGTTTGCGCTTCTGATTTTCGGCCTGGAAATGCACTACTCGTCCTGTCCCTGGCTAGACGACTTCTATCGCCACGAAGTCAGGATCCATCGCGAGTTCAGCGCCGTCACACCATTCATGGAAACCGCTTGCAGTATCAATGGCTGGGCGATTTCTGGGGTGCGGTTTGCACGGATTATGATCATTTTTCAAAGTGCACAGAAACAATCAAACGCGAAACAATTTATAATGTGCTGCACCATGCCAGGGGACTATTTCACTTTCATTACATGCCAGGGACCTGAGCCCCCCGGGAAATCGGCCGAAAATTTGAAAAATTTGCATAATCTGGCGAAAATTTTCAAATTTCTGAATTCCCGCCAATATTTTGTTGCCTGATTATGCAAATTTTTACCTCCCCAACTTTCGACACCTGTTACATGTATGCCTCAGATATGAAGTCAGACGTGGCCGGGATATGAGACACAATCAACTGAGAACAGATCTCAGCGGCTGCCCTTTAGTGAAATAGGCCCCCAATATGGCGCCCCGTCCCTATGGCACCCTCCTTGACAGGAGCAAAGCTAGGGGGTACTGGGGGCGTAGCCCCCCTCCCCAGTTTTTTCGCCATCTCCCTCAGTTTTTAGACTTTCAATAGGGCTAGCCCCCTGGTTCCCCGAGTTAGGCCCCCGGTCCTCGAGGTGGCCCCTCCGGTGTGCCGGTTCTAGCTTCGCGCCTGCTCCTCGACCTCGTGTCCTATTCTGTATTGGCCGTTTTCTGACGTCCGTTGCTTCAGCCGCATCTGGGCAAGGTCGCTAAAGTCGTGCCAACCGGTCTGCATCAGACCCGAAAAATGCCCAGTGTCCAGTACTGTACGCATGGGCTTTTTCAAAAATTTACACTGAATGAAATTAGGTTTGGGAATGTTCGGAAGTTATTTGAGCAGACTGATGGAGTCGCTCAATAATAAGCAAACTCATGGGCTGTTTGGGACTTGCTCTTTATGTTACTGTTCGAATTCGCGCAATTTTAGGTTACGGTAGGGTTATAGTAGTAACCTCTTAATTTACCGTATTTTCAGGTACTCTCGCTCTTCTCTTGCGGGCTTTTCATTAGCGACGGCTTGATCAATGCCTTTCTACATGCGGACAACAAAAGCAAAATCAGCGCTGAAACAGCAGTGTGATATCGACCGGCATTCATTACAATTTTGTGTCGATGCTAGACCTCGATCATACAGCTTTCTTTCACTTTCAATTCCGATATTTGTATATAGTGCAGCATGCCTGTGTCTAGAATATTAGTCAAAATGTGTTGTCGAACGGCCAGCAGGAATGGACCAAGGAAAGGGGTTTATAAGTGTCTCTGAACCTCCTTAATTTGAGAAGAAAGCCGCGATTTGCCACCTGTATACAATACCCCTGCATGGGGTACCGTACCCCAGTTGTGCTGCATGCGGGAAATTGACCAATCATCAAGCGCAATTGCAATTGCAACAATTGCGAGAATTTCAGGAAATACCGTACCCCTGGTAACAAGCATTTGCTACCTGCAAGTGTATTGAATTACAAATATATCATTCGACGTTTGTCGTATTTTGATTATTTCTTCTCATTTGCAGCAAATCATTTCAAAGTCAATGTAAGTTATTTTTGATGAAGCCTGTCAAAAGTCATGCGCTGTTCAATACAAATGTCAAAATGATGAACGAACACGTGCGTCACCTTTCGTACCAGCAGAAAGTAAGCAGCAGTCTGTTGACGATGGCACATATTCTCCATTATTAGCACAAATGCGGTCACAGAAACAGCAAAATATCGACACCAATATCAAAGACACTGAGGCCGCCAAACCGAGGTCAGCAAACCTGTAACCGAGGTCCGAGGCCAGGGGGTCTGGACCTTATCGGGGGAACACGTACAGCTCTGACTAGTGCTGCGTGCATATTTTTCAAATCAACGAGTTATATAACCAAAGTTGAATTAATACAATACGTTGGACGGTAGTACTATAGTAATAGTGCGATATTTCGATTGCGAAATATGATTTTTGCAGAATGCAAACGAAAGTAGCTTTTCAAAAATTTTGATATTTGATCGAAAAGCGTAGAAATTGTTACATTCGATCTTTTAGCTAGTAAACAATTTAAATAAACTCAGTTGTGTTCTGTTTACTTCGACAACACTATACGTTGAATTCTTCTGTAGCAGATTCAATCCGATCCATTCAGACGGGAAAAAGAGATCGACATTTTCTCTAGTCTTCCATGTAGCCACCTTGGAGAATTCCATATTAAAATAGACATGTTTTGCAGAGGATAAATAGGCCGACCAAAACGCAAACGTCGACGAAGATGCCGTAATAATTATGGTGTTGCAGTGTCGAGCAAAGAATGCGTAGTCTGTCGAAGGTCGTTCAGTTATTGCGGGTATACGGATCCACTTTGTGTCGTTTGGAAAAAGTTGCCTCCAGACATGGGCGAGAGATATCGGAGTATTATCGCACTAAATCAGATACATCGCCAAAATAATGAACTGCGAATGATTTTAAAAAACTACAGTCCAACCAGGACAGTCTAAAACTTTTTTTGACTGTAGTTGGATATTTTCGACCCTCTCTGGACTTTTTTTGACTCTTTTGGACCTTGGACTCTATTGGACCCTGAACCTTTTGGATCCAAAGGGTTCCGGCTGGATCCTTTTGGATCCAGCCGCCGAACGGTGCCCATGTCTGGTTACCTCAGCCATTTTCGGTCCTCGCCGAGCAGAGCAACCGTTGATTCAGTTTTGGAATGTCTCAGTTTCTGTCGGACATAAAGCACAGATTGTTTTGTGAACTCTTCATTAGATGGCGGATGTTGTGAGTCATTCAGAAAATCTCCTCGACGTGTGTGGACACAAATTTTGTGACTAGTGTCGTTTGGAAACATTTCTCGTGAAATTTCATCAGATGAGGCAATATCTTGGTCTGTAAATGACAAAAGTTTCAGCACATCTTGTTTATAATGGTCGAAAAATCGGAAACTGTGAAGAAAGAGGTCAGTAAGCATGATTGATGAGATATTCTGCAAGTTGTACAATTTTTGGGCGTTTTCATAAACGCAATGTAATCCTGATTTATTTACGCATTCAGTAATATTGATTCTTTGATCAACTGATATATCTTTCATTGCAATAGATTTCATAAGGTTTGGGAAAATTGTCTTCATTTCATTATATTCTTTTTGAATGCATGTGTTGTTTGCGTTAGCGAATGCCGTTCGGTTCAAAATACGAGCTATCGCATAAAGCGAAACAAACGCAAAAACTTTGTTCGATAGACGACCGTCCTTACAAATGGCATCAAACGATATCGTCAGATATCTGAAAAATTAGAACACAATTCAATCTTTACGAAAGATCTAAAAATGTAAGCTGCTTTTTGTGTTAAAACTAAAACGAAAAAAAGAAAAAGCTTATAATAGCATTTTATTAAGTGAATTATGTACTGCTAAATGAATGAAGAATGTAAATGAGTTTGTTGTTCACTTTTGTGTTACCGAGTGTTTTCTTTTACAAAATAAAACGTAATGGGGCCACAAACCGTGTTACTTTCGATGAAATCGTTGTCGTTGATACAGTTATATTTAGCAATTGCTTTTTTGATACAATTTTGTTCAACAATTGTTTTTTTGATACAGTTACATTTAATGATTGGTTTTTTGATACAGTTATGTTCAAAGCTTGTTTTTTTGATAGAGTTACCTTCCATATTCTTTCTTCAAAAATAGAGGAATAAGCAACCCAAAGCAAAGCAAAAAAGAAAAACAGTGCAAAAGTACGGATGCATTCGAATTTGAAGTATGGTGCCGATCTGTTTTCCATTTGAAAATGAGTTCAAAGCATCAGTAGGAATTGGTTGATTTTACAATCAAAAATTTCAGAAATAATGGCCTGGGCGTCAAACTTTTTTAGAAACGTTGACAAGTACGTATGAACGATTCAGTATTGGCAGCACAACAACGCCTACAATCGTAACCTTGAAGTTTCGACGATGCGATCAGATATCTACCGTCGCTTGATCAGATAACCACCTTCGGCGCGTTGCGATCAGATGTCGACATAACGGAGTGCTTGATGGACCTTGAATCCTGCACAATTCAAGGGGAGTCGATAATGCAGGGGTATGCGCAGGAAACCCGGAGAATGGGGCATACATCGACATGGGCTTGAGCGTGGGGGGCTGTGGCAAACTGGTTGGAGTGGAGCTTAAAATTTTTGTTGCAGAACGAACCACATCCCAGATGTCCAGCCCCGCTAAACATCTCTCTCTGCTCGATGGTCGTATTTTCAGGCATGAAGCTGGTTATTCATGCGTCTTTCGAACTGGCACACCCAGCTCTGAAATTTAAAATTTGATTTCCAAAATAATAAAAGAACCTTCCCCAACTGGTAGGTCAAAACTGACTAAGAAATAATGCATAAACTAAAAGAAGAAGAAAAGTAGTGAGTACAGCGGAGTAGAAATCGGATAAAAGGTACTTCGTATTCAGGCCAAAAGCAGCCATGAACAGATTGATACATTCGCCCATCTCCAGCTTCCACACGGTTTTACCCCCCCCCCCTTTATATATTCATACTATTACTTTATTTTTTTGAGACGAAAGGCTGAATTTAGTTTGAAGTTAAAAGAGTTATATTTCTTCAAACGTATTCATAACGTTTTAAACAGCCTTTATATCCGGCCATACCTCCAGCCCATTTTCCACGCTTATGCCTGCAATTACGATACGCTTGCTCTATCGTCATTCAGCGCACATGTTCAACGATGGTTCGTATTGCCTGATTGAGCAGCTGGCTCTACATTCCAATTCATATGAAAATGTATATGTCGGTGCTGCGGAACGAATGGAGCATCCAACGATTGAATGCATTCATAGCTTAGCTCAAACGCAAGAGATTTCATGCGGTGTATAACTTAAAGAGAGCCTCTTGATGCTTTGTTTTCCGAAATTGCTCAGCAATCATGAAGTAGACTGGCTCTGTTAATAAAATCCATTTCACATTGCTCATTGAAGTCTAAAATACATTTCAAATGCTGTTTGCACACAAAGAGACCCTCCTGATGTTTTGTGTTCCGAAATTGCTCAATAATCATACTTGCGGTCGTGGTTCGGCTTCGGCAGTACCAGATTGACTTGAACCAAATGCTCGTATTTGTCTCAAAACGAGGTGAACTTGCTCAAGTTTGCAAGACATGAATTCAAAATACAGTCAACATAGCTTATAGCGGTAAATGGGGGACCGGCAAATCTTGACCGGTATAAGCGATTTACCGTTATAACCGATACCGCTATAAACGATATTGACTGTAATAACCTGTATCATATTGAACGATAGGCAAAGCCTATCGCCGAGTTTCGCATTTATTCAGTCAAGTTGAGATCGTATAATATTATGAATTCTATAGAATAATAATACAGTACATAATAAATTGGAGGGGCAAAAAATATTGATTCGTAGCCATCAAGAGGCGAACAGCCCGCTCTCTATTGCTCGTTATAATCGTAATTTATTGTGTTCTTTACTGAATTTTCAGAAGCAATTTTCAAGAGCTGAAGAATGGGAATTGCGATCCGAGCATGAAACCAAAATTTTATATTACGTGTATTTCTTTATGTTGTTAAAGCGGAACGACATTCATGACCACACGAACTGAAATGTGGAGCCAGCTGCTCAACCGGGCAATACAATACGTCGTTGTACAATGAGCAGAGTGATGAATGATACAATAGAACAATTGTTGCGTCTGTCTGCACCACAGCCCAAGGATGCATCGAATTATCAAACAATACCTGTATCTGAAAGAGGAAGAATGTCACAGATGCTCCCGAATCCCGATCACAAAGCACGAAACACATATAAGTGGATAATATCGACACTGTAGGGCAATTGTACAAGAAAATTCACCGCTGTTTACCTGCTGAAAGAAAACTGACAATGTGCAGACTCGTTCTGTCAATGCTGTTGATTGCTTCTGTTTTCACAACGCCCGTGCTGACGCAGATACGAAGTAAGAATTCATGTTTCCATTACCAATGCTATACTTTCTTAAGCTGTTTATTCCCACTATGTCGTGGGGTCAGCTTTTTTCGGGTTTTCCGACCCTCATAATGCGACACGTGCTCCTCGGTCGGCTGTCGCAGGCCTGACACCGGGGACGACGCTGCTGGGGTCGAACCCCCGACCATGTGGCTGCGAGCCGAGGCTCTTAGACCACTCGGGCACAGCGCCGTCGTTTCCATTACCAACTACAAAATATCGCACGATACGGATGTAATATTTACGGCTGTTTCATACTCGTACCATGGCGTCAATCTGTTTTTCTTGAAGCTGTGTTGCTGCCCACCTCGTAGGCCATTCTCGGCTTCCCTTTAATGGAGAAGACCGAGCGGAACCGAACCCCAAAGCTTCGCTGCTTTTTCTTTTCAGCGTGCTTGTTTGCATGGCAAACGACTGATCCCGATGGACGCGCTGACGCAGTTGGAGCAGCAGGCTTGCCCTGTAAGCCGATTATAAACAAACCTGCCGGTACCTGCCAGCCGGGAACTACCAAACCTTCACAAACTGCTGCGTGCGTATATGTATATGCTCGTTCGTCATACCGATGCTGCTACCAGATACGTCAACCATACTTGCCGGATTTTTTCCCCGCACCAGGCGCTACATTTGCAACACTTGGTCCAGGGACGACGCCGTTTCCGCGCAACATGAAGCCGAGTAAGCAATGAAGACTAGGCGGCTTGAAAGGAAGGGTGTGTTTAACGCACTCTAGCAGTGCTCGCCAACGTGGGTACGCATACTGTCCCCTCCTAGACAACGGTCAGTTGCGTAAGAGGAGGTCTGGATAAGTAGTTCAGTCGTTAGAGTACTTGCGCGCCCAGCGAGAGATCGTGGTTTCGAGTCACACCCATGCCTGGTCAGCTTATTTCTCGTTGCTCATGCAAACTAATGCAATTAAGCAACAATGCATGCACATTAATAGTCAGGTTGACGGCTCTAGTCTGAAATTGCGATCCGGAAAAAAGAGCGATAGCTCTCTGAATTGTACCTCGCGAATTCTTGATCCTTGAAGGCGATCGATCTTTTCTAGGAAGGGTCATGCCACATTTCTGCCGATTTTGTGAATGCAAAAAAGT
>JAQGAX010000888.1:0-13386 GCA_034698105.1 Plectus exinocaudatus
GTGTCCGAACCAGTCAGTCGCGACAACCCTTCCAAGGGTGGCTACTTGACTCTCAAGTGCAAGAACTTTATGTTGTGCGTGTTCGAAATCTCAAAGTTGGACGATTGCGAAGCAGTGGCTCGCTCAATTGAAACCCTTTCGAATCTCAGTTAGTTGATTGGCTGGGATTTCTTTTGTCTAATGATAGGCTGTAATTACAGACGATGTTCGCCTCGAATATCCGTTTTTCTACCGGTGTTCTTTCACGGTACTCGATGACGGTTGGACGGCGTTTGACACTGAGCAGGAGTTTGCCAGATTACAAGTGCGCACTGACTTCTGGCGAATCAGTTTTGTCAACAAAGACTTCAAGGTGCGTCGCTTGCCCTCTGCCATGCTGTCAAATTTGTCGACGGGTTAACCAGGAAATCGAATTTTGGTCCCACCACGATTGTGTTATTACGCGATACTGAACCGTTGTATCATGTTCGAAGCGGAATTAGTTATGGATTGTCGGTGAACTGTAGGCAAAACGTGTTATTCCACAACGGTTGAGCAAAATCTGAAGATCTGCGAAAATTTTAATTATTGTCCGATTGTTTTTCGCGGCGTGTAAACAAGAATATTATGCCTGCAGGTTTGCCCCAGTTATCCGGAAGCGGTGATTGTGCCGAAAGGCATCGGCGACGATTATCTGCGCGTGTCGGCGTCGTTCCGCGAAGACGGTCGCTTTCCTGTGCTCAGTTATTTTCATCGAGACACTCGCGTAAGTCCGCCGTTCTTCGTCAATGATTCTGATCAAAATTTCACTCGTATCGCTCTTTCAGTCCTCGATATTGCGCTGCAGTCAGCCGTTGGTCGGGCAGAACGGTCGGCGCTGCAAAGAAGATGAAGCGATTCTGAACTCGCTCCTCGGCCCGGCGTCCAAGGGCTACATCATCGACACGCGCTTGCAGAACGTTGCCAACGCTGCGCGGAACCGAGGTGAGCGTGTAATGGCGCCGGAACGAGAGACGCCTGTATTGACCACTGACATTGTTAGGTGGCGGCATTGAGCCGAAGCAGAACTATTCGCGGTGGAGTTACGTTCACAGGCCGGTGCCGCGCTGGAACCAGCTGCACGACGCACTTTCGAAGCTCGTAGAAGGTAAGTTAGCGACCGCTTGTTTTCTCGCGGGCGTGGCCACTGCAATCTTGTGAGGTTGCGGCGGTGATAATCGCTGTGTTTGCAGCGTGCAACGATTCGAGCGCTTCGTCCGACCGTTGGCTGTCCAAGTTAGGCGGATGCGGCTGGCTGCAGGCGGTGGCCGATACGCTCACATGCGCCTGCGTAGTCGCGCAGTGTGTCGACCGCGAAGGTGAGACAGGTATGTGAGTGAGTGGTCGTTGTCGGCCGTTTAATTTTTGGTTGCTTCTCTCACAAGTTGTCCCTTCTCTTTGTCGAAGTTTGCGTCGGTTCTCTCGATTACTTATACTAATTCTGTTGTATCGTCAAAATTTTCCGATGAGGAACAAGAAAATCGAGATTGAATCAGGCAAATTGGTCCAAAAGTCGATATCACACCATTATTAAATATTTTTGCTCGCCGAAACCAAGAATCTATTATATTTCCGGCGAAAAATTGGGTTTTTGCAACGAAAAGTGAGACAGATCTTTGCCTACTAGTGTTTTGCACCATATCCTGTTCCTCGCGAAGAAATTTTGACAATAAATCGCGTTTTTGTCGGGTGCACGTTGACAGTCGATTTAATAGCTCTTGGAAATTGTTGCCGCGTTATTTAGGCTCCGACGATTCGCGCGAAACTGGTAAGCCGGTGCATCGTGGCAGTAGCATGACCTGTCATATCCGTTTGTCTGCATACCCCACTATTAGACATGCTCAATCGCGTGTCACCAACACGACGATTATCAATGTCATTGTCGAATGCTTGTCAAAAGTCACACTGATTGTTTGCTTCCTGATCGTAATATTGCATGCTCACTTTTGATGTATTTCCATGCGATTTGATCTGCTTCGAGCGCAACCGTGATCATCTCTTTTGTTGCAGAAGTGCCGGTGGTTGTGCACGGCGCTGAAGGAACCGACTCGACGCTGCTCGTCACATCGCTCGCCACTTTATTGCTCGACGCCGACGCGCGCACTATCCGAGGGTACATTTTTGATGGTTCAGTGGTTCGTTGCACAGGCGCACACAGATCTTGCTTTACCACATATGCTGAACTGTGCGCCGGTGGTGCAATTTTGAATGCATATTGCTGTATCTCGTTGCTGAACCCTGAAAATATAAAATCGCCCTTGACAGTTCGCTGGAGTCAGGTGTGTGCTTGCAGGTTCGAAGGTCTGATCGAAAGAGAATGGATTGCGGCCGGTCACCCCTTCTGGCTACGATGTGCGCATGGTGCATATGCCACTGGTGCGATTACCGGTCCGTTCGAATCGCCGACATTCCTTTTGTTCCTCGACTGCGTCTGGCAGGTACGCGAGTGAGGCTGCTGGATAAGACCGTCACAGTTGCATTCAGGTTTACCAGCAGTTTCCGTGTTCGTTCGAGTTCACTGAAGAGTTCCTGATATTTCTGTTCGAGCACGCTTATGCGTCCGAGTTCGGATCTTTCTTGGGCAACTGCGACAAGGAGAAGGCCGAATATGGCATCAAAAAGGCGACCGTATCGCTTTGGTTCGTTAAAGGTCGCTGATGGATTGCACGCAAATCATTCTTCAGGTCCTTCGTCAACAATCCCGACGTGCTGCAGAAGTTTGTGAACGCTCTGTACGAACCGAATGAATCGCCGGTGTGGCCGTGCGTCGCTCCGCAAAGCATTGTGACTACTAACTTCTGATTCGCTTTCTCTTTGTCATTGTAATATGGATGAGGACTTGCAGATGCTGTGGGAGCGGCTTTACTTGCGATGGCAACGCGACTGGACGCATGCAGATGGCGCCCAGGCGACGGTGATGCAGTGGAAATCGCGCGAAAAAGAACTCCAGTCCAAAGTGCTAGTCATGCGACGGTACGTTATTTCGTTAGTGTTGCGGCCGGTGGATCAACTCGGCTTGTTGAATTTGCAGACAACTGGCCGAACTTTCCAAAGAAGCGCAATTATACCAACAAACTCAACTCGTGAATTCGCTTCAAGTCTCTGACCACTAGCAGAAAAATTCCGCAATTTCTTTGCCATTCTTCAGTCTCACGTGATCTGGTTTTTAATGTATGTGATATGATTCTTTTTCTTTTTTTCGACTTTTGTATATTTATTGCATTTACTTTCGTGATTCTATGTTTTAGAACATGTGATGTTTCTCGCCAATATGCTCTAGCTACCCAGACGACAGAGTGTTGCGGCTTACAATGGGCGGTTACATAATCATTGCGTAACGTAACGTTAAGTAACACTTAGCGTTACTCAGCGCTATGCTTCATCATAGACTCAAAAGTATTACTTGGGCTAAGTTACAGTTAAGTAACGATTATGTTCCCGGCCAAATGACGACTATCTGTTGATGTTCGCCGACACAGACTGACTACAAAGGGGCTCACAGACAATAGTCGCTATTGAGAGTTCGACGCTTGACGCCAGTGTCCATACTGAAACTGACGAGAAAACTTTGGAAAGGTGTTTGCGTCGACCGTTTGCGCCGACGTGTTTTGGGCGTGCGCACCTGCGATTGATTGACATATGAATGATAACCTAGAGTACCTTCGAAATGACGTACGGTAACGACGACGACACGCACAGCGAACGACGCGCGCCTCACGGCGATCGACGGAAACCGCTCGCTCGCTAGTCAAAAGCGTGCAGAAAGTTTTTAAAATGGTTTTTGCGATCGTATGCTCGATCAGCTGTCTAGTTTGCGAGGTAAACATGCACAATTGAACCGCGTTATTAACTGTAAGGAGAACAGTGTTTGTGCTGGAGGAGGCAGTAAAATGGAACCGTCTACGTCGCAACAGAGCGAAAAGAACAACAGCGTTGACGATGAAGAAGAAACAGTGGAATTGCACGCAAAAAAGCGACGACGACGACGTAGGTCGGATGCCGAAGGAGACAGCGGCGTCGCCTGCTCTCCTATCGAAGACGACTGCACTGAAAACGTGCAAATGGCCTCTACCGACCTACACACCGAAATACCGACAGTTCTTGTCGACGTCGACGAAGTCAACCAGCATTTCGAAGCAGCCGAAGCTTTGGCGAATGATGAAGATGGACTCGATGAAGATGGACTGCTCGATGGAATGAAATGCACCGCTGATAAGCTGCTCGAGCGCCTGCTTAGCAGCGGAGCGACTTCAGGTTGGACTCTCTTAAATCTCTAGAAGTCGTTGCCATTATTTGTCGTGTGACCCGATTGTCTAGGAGTTCTTAAACTACACGCCACGCGCTACCCGTTAATGCAACCCGAATGTCTAGGAGTTGAACAATCGGGTTGAACCTTATTTGTGACGCAACTGTTTTGCTTGCAGGCGTCGGAAGTGAGAATGCCATCATGAACGACGATTCATCACCGAATATCTCCGAACACCTGGACGAGCACTCCGACTTCGACGATGATGATGCACCAGCTGAAGTTGACGACGATGACCATGACGATGATGAGAACGATGAAGAAGAAGAGCAAGAGCATCAAATAATGGAGGAGGCTAGCTCGGACTCGGAGATGGCCGAAGGTGCGGAGATCTTGCTGGAAGGGATGCCCAACTTCAGCGTGCCGCCGAAGCACCGCTACCAGCTGAATGGGGCGGTCCACGCTCGAGAGTTGGGCCGGTCGACGCGCCTCGGCGCCGACTGGTTCGCCTACCGCTTCATGGGCAGTCTGCACGTGGTCGAGCGACTCGAGCTGATGACCAAACTTGAGGGCCACACGGGTTGCGTCAACTGCATCAGCTTCAACTCGGACGGCTCCAAGTTGGCCAGCGGCTCGGACGACACGAATGTCGTCGTCTGGGACTGGGCGGCCGAGCGTCCGCTCATTTCGTTCGACAGTGGTCACACAATGAACGTGTTTCAGGTACTTAGCTACCTTTTCCTTTTCGTTATCGTTTAAACATTGAGATAAAACGGCAAACCAGTGTAGATTTGGGCTTCTTTAGTGCCAACTATATGAAGTAACACAACAAAGTCGTTTTTCGTGCAACTGTGTCCATCTTCGTTTCCTTCGATCATTATGTACATCGCCTTTCTGTTCAGGCGAAGTTTATGCCGTTGAGCGGCGATTGTCACATGGTCACCTGTGCTCGCGACGGCCAGGTGCGGTTGGCGGAATTGTCCGTGCGCGGCGTGTGCAAATCGACTCGTCGTCTTGCACGCCATACTAGCTCTGCTCACAAGGTTAGTTCAATGCGCCGCTCCAAGATCAAGATCAGCTGAAAAAATATTTTGTTCCAGCTGGCTCTCGATGCCAACTCGCCGCATGTTTTTCTCAGCTGCGGCGAGGACGCTGTCGTGTTCGAAATCGATCTGCGCACCGCTGAAGCCAACAAGTCAGTCAATATAATTGCTACTTCCTGTGCACTTTTGTTTTTGTTGCGAATTAAAACCCCGATTGCGAGAGATTTTCAAAGCCATCAAAATCGAATGTTTTTAAAAGTTTCGTTGCTCAAAGAATCAGTTCTTGGTCAGTTTTGTCTGAATTGTTCCAATTCTCTCAAATTATGAAGAGCGCTTTCGTCTTTATGTTCCCCGCTTAATTATGTTTTGTTTCCAGAATACTGACGGTGAGAAGAAACGACCGCAAAGTGGCGCTGTACAGCGTCAACTGCAACCCAGCGGACGGCAACTACTTCTGCGTGTCCGGGCGCGACTCGCTGGTGCGCGTCTACGACCGACGCCTGATCACTGCTCACGACGCCGCTGCTGTTAAGAGCTACTGTCCACACCACCTGGTACGATTCATCCATTCTCCTTAGTGCATATTTGCTCTATCTCTTGCTTGCAGGTTGATTCCGCCCATGAACCGAATATCACTGCTGCCGTCTATAATCATAACGGAACTGGTAATGAGTCCTTGTTTGATTTTTGAATGCGAATGTTTAAAAAAACGTTTTAGAGCTGTTGGCAACTTACAATGACGACGATATTTACACGTTCGATACAGCGCATTCGGATGGCGCGGATTACACGCATCGGTATATGGGTCATCGCAACAATCAAACAGGTCAGTTGGACTCAGACAGTCAGAATTAGTGTTGAAACATTCCAACTAAACCATCTTGCCCCAATGCAAATTGAAAAAGCCGTGTTCATTTTTCAGTGAAAGGCGTCAATTATTTCGGTCCCAAAAGCGAATTTATCGTCAGCGGTTCTGACTGCGGGAACGTGTTCCTATGGGAGCACGACTCTCAGAAGATCGTCCAGGTGCAGTTCGCCGACGAAGGCGGAGTGGTAAGCGCGCTCTTTCATCGTTGTTCTCCTTGGCGGTCATTAATTGTTTTGCACCGCTGCAGGTGAACGTGTTGGAGGGCCATCCGTATGCTGCGGTGCTGGCCACTTCCGGCCTGGATCACGATGTGAAATTGTGGGTGCCGTCGAACGAGAAGCACGAACTGGACGTGCCTGGAGTGACCAAGTTGGTGAAGAAGAACTGTCGCCTGCGTGAGCGTGATCGACGCAACCCCGACACCGAGGCAGACTTCATCTACTACATGCTCAGACGTATTATCAGGGTAAATATCCTGCTCGTTTAATTGCAGCGACTAGCTGTAATTCGAATTGATTTACAGTGAAAGTCGTACATATCGATCACCTCGGGGACCGGCAAATTGTGATCGATATATACGAGTTCTACTGTAGAAGTTGAGCAGTGAGAGCCAGACTGCGGACTGATGTGCATGCTTGCAGAACCGTGCCGCTGAACGTCGACAAGCCGATGGCGCTGTCGATGGAAATGCGTCGGAATCTGACGATTCAGATGATGAGACAGGATCTGACGTGGACGAAGAGGCAGCGAACCCCAGCATTCACCAGTGTCGTCCGTCTTGATTCCCGGGCGCCCGCTCGTCATCTGTATGGACAGTTCACTCTATTCGTGATTTGATTTCCCTGTGTTTATTGTATGTACATTGAAGTTGAGTGACAAGAATGGTTCTATTTATTTGCAACATTCATTGCATGCGAAGCAGACTAATGTAGCAATTTGCGTTGATTCTATCACCGAATGTGATGAACTAACTACTGAAGTGACTATGAAAAATAAATTTATTTGGCTTTTATGCGCTGATTGCGATTTTGAGCATTGTTGCGACTCGCGAGTGGAATGTTTGCACCGGATGGAACGACGAAACGATGAAAATTATGAATTCATTGAATCGATGGTGCTGGAAGCAAAGCTGCGCCGAGGACGATTCTATGCATAGCCAATCGGCTGATGCGCAAATGACCGTGTGGAAGATGCTAGTAGAAGTAGTCTGCAACGCAGCGGGGTTAAGGTGTGTGTTGGAGCATAGCCATGTCGTGGGTTACGAATCTGAAGAACTATGAGAGGCTCCAGATGTCCGATGACTACATGCGCGCTGTTTACGGCGATCCCCACGCCTACCTGTCCGAACCGTCGCAAAAGTTCGAAACTGCGCGCGAGTACTTCGGCGACGTGGGTTATGGCGAGTGTTTCAAGTCAGTCGACTCGGAAACTCAGGTGAGCGCGATATGCGACAGTACGTTGGTCGCATACCTGTAACGGGTGTCCGAGGCCAGAGGGGGGAACTGGACCCTCTCGGGGGGGGGGGGGAGCAGCGAAGTGAACTGACCTTGTGAGCAGAGCTAGTATGGCGTGCAAGACGACGAGTCGACTTGCACACGCCGCGCACGGACAATTCCGCCAACCGCACCTGGCCGTAGCGAGCGCAGGTGACCTTGTCAATACCTTCGTGTCAGGCCAGGGGGGTTCGACCCCCCTAGACCCCCTGTTTACAGGTATGGTTGGCCGATATAAACGCAAACAATCATCGATTTCAGTGTGAGATCATTGCTGGCGATGTGGATCCGAAGCTGCTACCGTATGACAAGCAAATGGCGTGGCATATGCGAGAGTTCTGTTATAAAACATCGGCACACGGCATTCCAATGATCGGACAAGCACCCAACCAAATTTATAGGTGCCAGTAATTGAATGTTTGGGGCGTTTTCATGAGCGCTCCACAGTTTTCAGAGCCATTTGGATAGTGCTGTTCGTTACTTGCATGAGCATGTTCTGGTACAACGCGCACAGCGTGGTCGAGAAGTACAATCGCAACGAGAAAATCGTCGACATTCAACTTAAATTCGATACCGGTATTTGTGCTTGATTTTGTTGAGGTGTAGTTCAAGTTGTCTTTCAGCACCGTTTCCTGCTATAACCTTGTGCAACCTCAATCCGTATAAGGCTAGCCGAGCATCCAGTGTTGATGTGATCAAAAGAACGGTATGTCGCTGTGATATACATGTAGTACAAGCAAGTAACCGAAAATTAACTGCAGCTCAGCGCTTTTGATGGCGCAATGACCAAAGCCGGAGGCACAACCACAGTTGAGGGCGACCATAGACTTCGACGGGCAACTGATCTCAAAAACGCTGTGTTCGAGCCGGTAAGGATAATAGCAGAGTCTGTCGAGCAAACGATATTATAATGATGCCGAATAGGGCTATTCAAAGTGCGAATGCCCAGAAGATGATGATCCGAGCGAGGAGTGCGACGGTGGCACTCAGAAATACAACGAGCCGACCGGCGTCAAAGACAAGTGCATCTGCGCCTTCGACCGCGATTCGACCGACGCCTGGCCGTGTCATCTGGCAGTGAGCGCCAACTTTCAATTGCTCATCTGTGTAATGTATAATATAATACCGTTAAGGATTTGTGGACAAGGGAATCATGCGAATCGTGCGATAAACACGCGCATTGCAAAAAAGCTGGCACGACACCTGGCGCCGTCAATGAAAACAAGTCCTGTCTCTGCGCACCGAGCGGATTCTTCTGTGTCGCATGGGACGGCCGCTCTGTGCTCGAAATATGGCAGTTCCTCAATCCGACTGAACCCACGGAAGATCCAGGCTTCATAGAAGCCATGGGTTTCTCGGTATGTTCAGCCAGCCACAACCACTTACGATCACTCTTTTAACTGATCGCTTAGGGAATGACTGACGAAGTAGCGATCGTGACAAAAGCGAAGGAGAACATTATGTTCGCTATGGCGGCATTGCCAATGTCCGACAGAGAGGCGTTATCGACCACCAAGCGCGAACTTGTCCAGAAGTGCTCGTTCAACGGCATCGCTTGCGATATTGAAAAGTGACCCATCTTCAGACGATTAAGGTACTTTTCTACTGACCACTTTCAGCGACTTTCTCACCCACGTCGATCCGGTGTTCGGCTCATGCTTCACCTACAACCACAACAGGACGATGAACCTGACGAGTATTCGTGCCGGTCCCATGTATGGTCTGCGCATGCTCGTCTACGTCAACGCCAGCGATTACATGCCGACCACGGAAGCCACCGGTGCCCGCATGACCATCCACGACAAGGAGGATTTTCCTTTCCCGGATACTTTCGGCTACAGCGCCCCCACCGGATATATTTCGTCGTTCGGCATCAAGCTTGTAAGTGCGCTCGTCTGTCATTGAAAATCAACCCGTTTTTCAGCGCAAAATGTCCAGACTGCCGGCACCGTACGGTGATTGCGTTCCAGACGGCAAGACAAAAGAATATATCTACAGCAATTACGAGTACTCAGTCGAGGTAGTTGGCAGTATCATCAAACATAAACACGGTTGAAACTTGCAGGGCTGCTATCGGTCCTGCTTCCAACAACTGGTGCTGAAGGATTGTGGATGTGGTGATCCGCGTTTCCCTGTTCTCGAAGGCCAAGGGCACCATCACTGTGACGCCGCAGATCCTGTTGCTCGTTAGTTGTCAATCATGGTTTGTGGTACAGCTATCTGCTTTGTGCAGGCAAGTGCTTGGATGCGCGAACAAACGAATTGGGCGGTTTGCACGGCAGCTTTCGATGTCGATGTCAGCAGCCGTGCCACCAAAGCATATACTCCGTGACGTACTCGGCGGCGAAATGGCCCAGTCAGTCGCTGCAGATTCAGCTCGGCGCCTGCGAAGGAACGCCCGAACACTGCAATAAACACTACAAGTGCAAAAATCAGTTTCAGAGCGAAAGTCTTTCAACAATCATTCAAATTTAGAGATAACGGTGCTATGGTGGAAGTATTCTACGAGCAGTTGAATTTCGAGATGCTTCGGGAATCGGAAGCTTACGGCGTAAGTTTTTGTTATGTCTGATGAAAAATGCTTCGAACAAAATGCCTGTAGTGGGTAAATTTACTGGCCGATTTCGGCGGTCAACTTGGTCTGTGGTGCGGCATCAGCTTCTTGACATGCTTCGAGTTTATTTTCCTCTTCGCCGAAACGGCCTGGATGTCCGGTCGGCATAACTACGCAATATGGAAGCGCAAACGAGAAGAAAAAAGAAAAGCGAAGGAGATTTGGTGAACCTTGTACTGTTCCAATTGTTCTTCAGACTACCCGTCTAACGCCGGCATTAGTTCAAAAAAAGTCCTATTCATCTACTAGTTTGTCTGAGTGCATGTTTGTTCAGTGGATCTATATTATATTCCCTCATTGTTGTCAATCAATAGCACAAAGCAAACGATGCATCCGGTTCTCGTAGAGAGACCCAACGGCTTCTATTGCTACCGATTGCGCAATACGACATTAGTCAATATGTTGGGTGCGCGAAAGTCGTTCGCAGTGCTTAGCCTGTTGTTTGTCTATGCAATGTCCTCGCGGGAGACCAATCGACTTGGGCGCGTAACTATCGTCCTCGCACCTCCGTTATCAAGCAATCCATACTATGCATCTTCATCGGATGCAATGGTCAATTTCACGGTTCGTTCTCAGTAACCAGAATGAAATAAAGCATCTTCTTATTTTAGATTGTCTATGCGACCAAGATCATCGAGGCCAAAAAAGACAACGTGGTAGTGTTGGTCGATAAGAAAACAAAGAATACAATTGGCCAACGACTTCCACAAGATGTGATGCTTGAAGCGCATCTCGAAGATATTTGGATGCGCGATTTTTCACTAGTTGGCCTGAACAGTCAAGTGCTATTCGTGTACCGTCCCAACTATCTCAGTGCCTCCGACGCTCGCTTCATACAGCGCAGTTTCACGGATACCCTCGCCGTCTGCAGCAATTCCAGCTACCGTCGCTCGAATTTGATTCTCGATGGTGGCAATGTTGTTGACAATTTTGTTGATTCGGCCATTGTCACTGACCGCGTGATCAAAGATAATCCGACAATGAGCCAAGAAATGGTATTTATCGAAGTTGAATATTTTATATTTACATGTATTCACACTTGTTTGGCTTCAGATTGAGCAAGAGCTGCGCATCAAGCTAGGTTATTCGCGCATTGCCATCATTCCGTCAGAACCCGGAGATAGGACTGGTCACTCAGACGGGATGGTCGCTTTTCTCGACGAAAAAACAGTTGCAGTGTCGCCGCCCAGCGAAGCAAATGAAGATAAGCTTTGGGGCAAACTTCGACAAGTATTTGAGAAGGACACAAAATTCGTTTCGCTGACCAGCGAGTATAAAGTGCGCACGTTCAGCGATTTTTCAATGACAGATGTGACTAACTGATTTGGATTTGCTTTCAGGATGAAACATGGCGCGGATTCAACAGCGCCTGCGGTTTGCATGTCAATTTGCTCGCAACCGATGACGCTCTGTATGTACCAACTTTTGGCGCTGACGTCGAAAATCAAAACCGTGGCCAGTCGCCAGAAAAAGACGCAGAAGTTTTGGAACAAATTCGCACGGCAATTGGACCGAACAATAAGAAAATAGTTGTTGAAGTGCCTGTACCATTCGCCGTTTGCCGGATGGGTGGCAGTGTGCGCTGTCTGTCTTGGGCAGCCAAAGGCAGTATTGCTGATCAATTGATGAAAAGTGCGCAAGATGGGTCTTGTAGAGCCATTTGATGTTGTGATATTGAAATATGAGCGCAAGAGAAATTATTCGATGGCTGCACTTCAATATTTGCGAAAATATATGTCATAACGTAAATTTTCAAATTAATATTCATCTCACTGGAACACAATTTTTTGCAATAGTATGTGCAAACAGCATTGCAGCTACGAAGTGAGAAATCGTGTCACATAACAGAGCGACTCTTTGCCTATGATCGAGTCGACGTGGGGACCTGACTCCGCCTGCAGCGTCTCGGACGCCGCAGGGTTCAGGGTTTGCATTCAGCATCACGTCGGTCGTGCTGCACCCGGAAGCAGAGGGCTTGCTCCCCGCTCGCATTGCTGTTAGACCAGCCGCATGCTGACAGCGCGCTGGATATTGGTACCGCCGCTGATGCAGGCGCGGAGAGCAACTTGACCTTCTCCCGTCACATTTGAGTGCAGACGAGAGAGACAATATCATTGTCGGTCAGCTTGGCGATGTTTTTTGAGGTGTTCTGAGACGCAAAGATTGTGACCATCACAGTTTTGCACCCACTACATTCGTAACTGACGAGACTTTCCAGGGCTATGAATTATTTGTGGTTGAATTTGTTTGCGGACATAAACTATTAACAATAAATAACGGCCACCGATCGCCGCAGCCGCAGCAACAACATCAAAACTAACAGTTTGAGCGTCTTCTGTAGCTAAACACTCCCTGCGCTGCACGTTAATAGCGAAATGAATCATATTTATGAGGTATCCATAGGGTTGAAATGCAACCAGTATTAGTAAAAACTCTTCAGTCTACTTTCTTCCTGGTGGCAAAAAGAACTCATACGTGACAGATGTGTGACATGGAACCGGATTTTGCAATTAAGACAGGGGCGGCGAAAGTGCGTGCGGTTTCTGATGTTATGATCGCTTGACTGGACCGATGCACTTCCTGACTGAAGATCGTCTGTTTCGTCACGACTCTTTCCCAACGTCAAAACAAGATAATAGTTTTTTATCATTCTATCACTCAACCAGTCTGCAAACGAAGTATAATGATCAACGAAGTATAAATCAATTGTAAATTTCATATATTCGCTCTATATATCTTCTTATCTCAGTTATTATTAATTTGGATACTATTGCTTTTCATGTGTAAATGAACAAAACGAAACTTTGCACAGATTAGTTCTTCAAATTGTTGAGTTTTCTGAGAAAAGAAGTGTGGAATTTGGCCAGGTTTGACTTAAATATAGACAAAAAGATATGAAGTTCGGTTTTCAGGCGCTTGGGTTTTGCAGGATATAGTTTTTGCATGAACCTTTTGTCAAAGAGTATCAGCGTTTTTGATCGTTGAATTTGTTTGCGGACACTAAATTTTGCAGAAAAAGAAAGCAACAACCCTCCAGCATTTATACTTAGCGCAATCCCAATGCAATTACGTATTAATATTTTCCGTTCAAACGATCCTTCTGT
>JAQGAX010000889.1:0-13381 GCA_034698105.1 Plectus exinocaudatus
TATAAAGAACGAACATGTGTCATTCTCTTCGGAATCAATCTGCCTCGCTCGTCCTTCACCACCAGACTACACTGAGTCTGACCATTTAGCAAACTGAACAAGAAGCTATAGTATCAAAATTTGAATTGCTGCCAAAATAACGCACTGAAGCAGGTCCGCCGCGACTTCGCTTTGAGTGAACGCGCCTTCTTCGCTGAAATGCAAAGACTGATCATAGGCAAAAAAACAATTGATCAACAGACTTCTAAATTGATGCTCTAATGTAACGGTAATTAGAGTGGTAAGCGCTTCTTTCCAATAAACGGACAATTATAATCCGCGCAATAGGCTTTGATTTAGAATTCAGCTGAGATACGTCAACGGTTCAGTCACCAATGGGTGATTCCCCCCCCCCCTTTTTAAAGCTTGGCAACAAAATATTACGGTAAGCTGCGAGTGCGCATGAAGCGCTTTTCAAATTAAATTACACGAATGCTCATCATATTCAATAGGTCAATAAACTGACATTCAGACAGCACTCAGACAGACATGGGCGTGGGGGGGGGGTTTGGGGTGTGCACCCCTCCCAGAGGGTTTTGCTTTGGGGTCCGGCATCTGGGGGGTGCAGAAATTTTTTCAAAGAGAAGGGGGGAGTACAGTGATTTCCGGACAGGATTTTGGTTAGCTAAAAAAAGGGAGCGGATTATTTTTTTACGAAATTTACACTAGACAGAATGGACTTCAAATTCTGGGGGGGGGGTGCGCACCCCCCAAAAAAATTTCTGCATCCCCCCGCCGAAAACCTGTGCCCAGGTCTGCACTCAGAACTGCCTAAAAGCCGCACCATACCTTTCGTTCGCGTGACGTCGCACCTTCTGCAAAGCCACATCGCGGTGGTGCAACGACAGCGCCTCGACGCAGTACGGCTTCCATTCGACGACCGTCGGCGGGAGGACCGCTTCCAAGTGAAGCACTATTTGCTCTGGACGTCGTTGCAATACTGTGCGCAGTTGCCTGATTGCGGTTGTATTCTCGTCATCAGTGGTGTCATTCCAAGACTAAAAGAGAAACCAATAGCCAAGGGGCTTGGCTACATTATCTTGTATCGCAAAAAATTTTCGCCCGTTTTGGCTACGAAAGTCGCCGATTTGCGATCTCCAAAGAACAATGTACTCCCCCTTCTCATTGCAATGTTTCTCATGACCTCCAACCCATTATTCCAAATCCTATCGAACCCCTTTGGTATTCCTGTAACGGGTGTCCAAAGCCAGGGAGGTCTGCACCAGGGGGTCGGACCCCTGGCCAGAGGAGGGGGTGACCTCTCTGGTTACAGGTACGCCCTTGGGGGTTATATAACCCCCATAACCCTCACAGAATGCACTACAAGTGCATGCTTTCGGATTACTCATACATTGCTCAGCTTTGCTTCCATGCCGTCAAACAGAGTAGTTAGCATTATTTCATCTCTGCTCTCATGTTTACAAACATGGTGGTTGAGATCACTGGGATCATTCACCTCTGCTTCTTGTTTACCGCAGAGCAGTTGGGATCATTAATCTCTGCTCTCATATTTGTAAACAGAGCATTGGAGATCACTGGGATCATTCCTCTCTCTCTCATGCTTCAATTCTAATAATAGAGCACGTTGCAAAATCAATATTCCTGTCCCCCTAGTTATTAACAGCGCGGTGGGCAACGTTCCATCGCTCCATTTCTGCACCTCTAACCGCAGGCGATTCTGTATTTACTTGCAGCGCAACTCGATCAAACTAGTTCTGCTCTCCTAGCTAAGCAGAGCAAAAAATCATTCATCTTTGCTCCCTGTTTTCAAATAGGCCAGTTGAGTTCACTGAGTTCACCCGGTTGTGCACTTTTCTGCACTCTTGCATCGATTCTAATGGAGCACGCAGCGACAGCAATTCCTGTTGCCTGGCTATTAGCGCAGTTGGAAACGTTCCACTGGTTCATGTTTACTGGGCTGCTTTCCTGGCTGAACAACTTGATCAACTAATGCTGCTCTCATATCTCAATTGAGCGAACAAAATCATTCATCTTTGTTCCAATGTTTGCAAACAGGGCAGTTGGTATCATACCTGGGCAAGGTCGTTAAAGTTGTGCCCACCACACGACTTGGGACCGAAAAATGCCAAGTGCCCGTCACGCGGCACAGGGTTTTTCGAAAATTTACACTAAATAAAATGAGGTTTCGGAATGTTCATAAGTTACTTGAACCAACTCGGGGTAAAACTTAAATTACTGTTTGAATTGGCGCGATTTTGGGTTACGGTAGCGTTACAGTACCCTTGCCCACCACACGACTTGGGGGTCGACCTTGCGCAGGTATGGTTGAAATTATTGAGATTATTGAGACCACTCAGTTCAGCTCTCATGCATCGATTCTCATTGAGCACGTAGCGACTGGAAATCCCGTTCCCCAGTTTATTAGCAGCGCGATTGACAACGTTCCATCACGTCGCTCTAACGTTCTAGCTGCAAACTGCTGCCTATTTACTTGCAGAGCGGCATGATCAAATAATTCTGCTTTCATTTCCGAGCAGAGCAAACTATCATTCACCTTTGCCCCACTTCTCAAATAGTGCAGTCGGAAATATTGGGATCATTCAGGTCAGCTCTCATGCATCGATTCTAACAGAGCATGTAGCGACATCGACTCCTGTTCCCCCGGTAATTAGCAGCGCGGTTAGCTACATCGCAGCTCTAAGAGCAGGCTGCTTTTCTTGCAGAGCAACTTGACCAACTAACTCAGCTCTTATATCCGAGCGAGCAAGCAAATCAGTTCTCTTTGCCCCACGTTCTCAAATAATGCAGTTGCGATTATTGGGATCACACAGTTCAGCTCTCATGCATCGATTCTAATAGAGCACGTTGCGATGTTCTGTGATTATGACGTTTACTAGTTATTTTTGCAGAGTAGTTGGCAACCTTCCGTCGCTTCAGATTTGCAGCTCTAACCCCAGGCTCCTGGATAATTCCCAGAACGAGCACACTTCACCAACCAATTCGTCACCCCTATCCAAGCAGAGCAATCCCAAATCATTTATCTGTGCTTCTGTCACCAACAACAGATCAAACAGATCAGGAGCAGCTGTTTGTAGTTTTCTCACTACAGATCAAGCAGATCACCCTGGAACGGCCAGCTGTGCTCGCGCTCCTGTCGCAAACAGATCAAGCAGACCAATTCAAAGCAGCCACCTATGCTCCACTCTCCAGCACTCCACTGCGATCGCCAATCAATGCGCCCAGTTGTCAAACATACCCGCCGCCCAACCACAACATAAATACAGCGCGCGGGGAGGGGAGTCCAATGGATCAATGCGACCAACCAACAACTGGGTGCACGCGCACTCACCGAGTTCGCTGATGACGCGTCGTCCGCGGCCATTACTGCGTCTGTAGCCTGCTCTGCTCCCGATCAGACAGCGGCAAAATACTAATCTTGTATCTTGTTGTTTCGTTTCGCTTGTTGTTTGTACCTTGTGATCAAAATACACATCAACACACCGAGAAGCAAAAATGCTCAGACGTTGATTCCTGATCTGAGGACAAGGCAGTTTGAACAAACTACAGCCAAAAATGCTTACGGAACAGGGAGGGCAGCCAGTTTGTTTGTCACCAATTCGAACTTTCGAGTCAAAAGAATGCGTTGACTGGAGAGTCGTTCCCATTATAATTTCTTTAATTGTCCAGTGCGCAGCACAATTAATAGGTTACACCATAAATGCAAGTGGGAGTACAGTACCCTGGACCCCAACCTGAAAAACCTGAACTTCCCGGAAATTTGCATAATATGGCAAAAATTGGCGGGAATTTAAATATTTTTTGCTGGATTATGAAATTTTTAAAAATTTGGGCTGATTTCCAGAGATGTTTTAGGTTTTTTCTCAGATTGAGGGCTCAGAATTTTTTCCTTGGGTAAGGGGTCTGGGGTACCCTAGTGTCCTCCACTTACATGTTTCGTAATGGACATAAATTTTGAAACGGAACTAGAGGCGTAAAGGACGCGACAGAGTTCGACTGCCGACGGCCAAAATTTCCATGCCAGTCGAGAATGTATAGTAAATATATTATTCAATCATTCTTGGTAACCGAAAATTCGGTCATCGGCCGTCAGACCTGTTATGTCGCGCCCTTTATTGCCAAATGGAAAAACACAACGCCTGGCAATTCGCCTTCGTTCTACCAGATTTAACTGCCCAGCCCAAACTACAGCGCTTGTATTCTGACCGTCGTCTCTCGCTCAATCAAAATACACCGCGTATACATTAACGTCACCGCGCCCAAGTATTTTGCTCGGCGACTGCACGCATTCGAACAGACTACAAATCCGCCGACCGCAATACAACCAAGTGTTTTGTATCATTTATTTCTTGTATCCTGCGCATCTGACTAGCCAAAGGTTAACAGAGAGCGGACGTGTCGGGTACAAAATACAACACAAGGCGGCACACTGAAACTTAGTGTTCAGCGCTCTCGTAAGGTCGCAATAGAGTCGCTCGCGCGCAGTACTCGAGCTTCGATCACAAAAAATCATGGAAAATGTCCTTTCGTTTAACTCTTGATAATTTATAGCTCATGATAAAGCACTGTTCTTGGCCTATTACAGTGATGTAGTTTCTTTGAAATCGATTAGTAATTTTAGATAAGCAATATAAATGCAGCAATTAAAAAACTGCACATATATTTCAAATGAAATTTACATCAATGTGTAGGGCGAGAATAGATATTTAATATAAGCTATAAATGATCATAATTTTAACGGTAAACCATTATGCATGATTTTTTGAAAATCAAGTTCAAACACTACTCGCAAGTGACTCTACAGTAACCTTACTGAGCACCAAGCAGAACAAATGATTAAAAAAACGAACAGGGCACAAACTAATACTACAAGCTATAAACAAGTCCAGACTACGGTAGCTATGAGAGATTTGGTTGAAATGCTTCTGACCCACCACCCTGTTGACCAATTCGTCGCCAATGGTATGGTACAATCACACAATAACCCCAGCAGATTGAAAAATATTCAAGTCATGGAACAAAACCAATTAAAGAGCGTTATTTTCCGATTTTAGGCTTAATCCGGACGGGCCCCCCTTTATCACACAATACAATACGCACACTGAAACTTAGTGTTCATCGCTTAAAGTCTCAGCATTCCACAACGAGCTTCTCATAGTACAGGTATAGGGAAGACATAATAACAAAAAACCAGCACAGTACTGCCACTAATTGAGATGATTGAGAATCGTTCCGATAAAAATCGTCCAAACTCATTCACAAGGAACAATGCTAGCGCAACAAGTCTACCCTATAAGCTACCTGATTTCACAATCAGTCAGTATCACCATCGAGTTCATCAGCTTTCAGGGAGAGTCCGGCTTGAGAAAGTCGTTCTCGAAAGAATCCAAATTTGTTGACAGGAACGTCGCCTTGTTCCTAAAAATGGCAACGTTAATGATCATTTCATTGGGCTCAACAAAGAAGATCTGATACATTCAAGGAACAGTGGGCGGATTTCACTCACGTGCTTTAAGTTACAGTATACTTAGGGACATACCTGGCAAGGTCGTTAAAGTGGTGCCCAACATACGACTTCGGATCGAAAAATGCCCATTGCCTGTCACGCGGCAGTTTTTCGAAAATTTACACTAGATAAAATGAGGTTTTGGAATATTTGTAAGTTATTTTACCAGACTTATAGGTAAAATTTGAATTACTGTTTGAATTAGAGCAATTTTGAGTTACGGTAGTGTTACAGTACCTTGCCTACCACTCGACTTGGGGAGTCGACCTTGCCCAGGTATGCTTAGGGATATGTTTCAGCAATGGGTTAAGGATAATAACTTGAAGAACGCGATATCCATTCAATGAAACCCATCCATTGAAATATTTAGAGAATCGATATATTAATTTAATATGCAGCCACTTACTTTGTAACAATCAACTCCTTGGTGATTTTGTCCAAGTTTTCCATGTCGCCCTGCAACTTGGACACTTCGGTCTTCATGTTGTTGTGCACGCCGGCCACCGTCGCCTTCAGACTCTTTAGAATTTCGTCCATTTCACTGCAAATCAAAGGAATTTATCAAATCCAACCAAATTTCAACATGTGATAGACTATTGTTTCAAGTGTCACCGAGTAATTGTATTATGGACGTCGAACGGCGGCAGTCCGAATCCTTTTCAAATGAAGAGTACACTTGCGGTATATGTAAAACGGTGTAATGAAATAATATAATGTGGTTATTAACCATTTGGGTAGTCTTAACGCAATTTGAAATGGTTTCGGTGCAACCGTCGCCCGCTGTCAATAAACGGTCGATTATAGTTAACGCGATTCGCGCCAAGCTCGAATTTTCCGGTGCAATTCTCAAGAATCTATAATATATCACTCGTCCATTCTTGATAACTGCATGGAAAAACTCGCGCTTGACGTGAATCGCGTTAACTCTAATCGACCCTCATATCAGCGTGAAAATCGTCGAAGTGGCAAACAGTCTTACCGGACGACCTGCGTCTCGCACTGGTTGGTGTGGGCGCTCGCGAGCTGACGCATTTTGCAGGCAAGGTGAGAGCGGAACTGCTCCTTCAAATGTTGCTCCTTGGCGTGCGCGTTCCAGCGAAGCCGCTCGAACGCGTACAGACCCAAGTAGGCGCCGGCTCCGATAGCGATCACGCGCCAACCGACAGTACGGTACACCTGAAGAACACGCTGGATTACTGTATTATTAAAAGAAATCATTCTCAAACGCAACTGTTTGCTACAGAATTGTCCTACAATATGTCTAGTACTGAAACTTAATAAACCCAAGGACGTTTTAGTTGAGAGAATTAGTGCGAAGTAAAATTGATCATTTCAATGAAACCCTTGAATACAATACAACAATACTGAAATTTTTAACGGCTCGCTTTGAAGCTGCACAGCATCAAACAATACACAATCTATTGTACTAGTTGTTATTTGAAAAATGGCACATTCCATCATCATAAGAGAGAACAATAAATCGAGCGCAATAGTCTACTCACCAATCCAGTGACAACCAATAGCCCAACGCCGCCGTTGGCGACATAGGAGGCGGTGGTGAGCACGATCGAATTGAGCATGGCGTCGTCGGCCGCCGACGCCGCCAGCAATGACTGCATGTCCGAACTGCTCGAGCTCTCCTTCACCGTCGAACTCTGGCGAGACGGAGATGAAGTCGCAGACGACGACAGGGGTTTCGGGAACTGAAATTATTAGTTAATTACACTAACGGCGATAATTTGAGATACGAAGGCATTTAATATCGACACCATTTTAGGTTTATTCGGACATATCGGTTTCAAAATGCAAAATTGATCGAATAATGATAAATATAGTATATAAATTCTGGTAATCCTGATACAGGAACAGGAACGATATCTGATAACTCGTCCACTATCAAGTACTAGCATTAAAATCAAGTAATTCAGTATCAAGTAATTCAGCAGCCAATTTGTCAGAATAACAGAGTTCGTTTGAGTCTATTTGGACTCTCAGTCCAGTAGCCAATCGTAAAGAACAGAGAATTCCTTAGACAATCTTAATTTATATATTTGATCAATAAAGTTGACAAACCATGCTGCTGCTCCCGAGCATGAGATTTCTGGTCGACTGGCCGCTGAGCGTCGTGATGGGACGACCGGAGCGGTAGGCGACGTAGCGCCGGACGAGCGCGGCCAGCCCGAACGAGAAGCGGAACTCGAGGTCCTCAACGAAGTCGTCGACCAGCGTGTGACAGTTGACGGCGATGGAGAACCGGAAGCCCGGGCGGTACTGCAGCACCGTCGCGACCTTGCCCGCGTAGTCCTCTGGCAAAAGGCCAGTCACTCCGCCTGCAAAAAACGCGTCATAGAAGCCGCTCATAAATTAGTCAGCAACACGAAAACGTACCAAGCATATCGCGCTGCGCAGCCATAATTCTCTCGAGCAGACCACCGGTACAGCGAATCTCTAGCTCTTTCGTTACTTGCTCATCGACGAAGTCGGTCAAACGCTAAAAAATTGTAAACTAGCACATCAATTTTCAAGTGCGCAAACTTAGAAACTACAGTGAACATCGCTTATAGCGGTAAATGGGGGACCGGCAGATTTTGACCGGTATAAGCGAATACCGGTATAAACGATTTTATTAAGCGTGTACCCTCTAGGACCGGCCAGTCATGACCAGTATAAGCGATTTACCGTAATAATCGATACCGCTATAAGCGATGTTCACTGTAAGTCCACCCTGGGCCTAATAATTGTGAAAGCCTTCCGAGTTAAAAGTTACAACATGAGAAGACGCCTTAAAAGCATTTCACATATTGCATTATGTACGAATTCATTTCACGGGTTTAATTTCGAGAAAAACAGTATTCTTCAAACAGTACCGTTTTAAACTCATTGATGCAGGCCGGGTCGTCGACGAACTTCTCGTCAAAGTTGTCGATGATGGACTGCAGGCGGCGGATCTCGTCGTGGAAGTCGGCCGACACCTTGACGTGCACCTCGGCGCGCAGGCGGTCGGCGTTCTCGCGGCTCTTCGTCTCGAACTGGAGGAACGACGACTGACTCTGACGCAGCTCGGATAGCTTGCTGCGGTGGGTCAGAGAACGATTCTCCCTGAAACAGGATCGAGTCAGTTTGTGCGAAGCAGTTTAGAATGCAGGATCTAATTAAGCAGAAATCGCTTATAACGGTCAGGATGACGGATCCCACCGTCTGTTTTGGACAGTGACGTCATCTTTCATGACGGTATTCGTCTAGAATGGTCAGAATTGACCGGTCCCCCATTTACCGCTATAAACGATTAAACTGTAGATCTAGAGCCATATTCATGAAACGCAGGTTACAGGGTTAGGGTTTGGGTTACAATGCAAAGTATAGCTTTATCGATTAGCCCAAAGACCTATGCTTTGCATTGTAACCCTAACCATAACCCTGTAACCCGCGTTTCATGAATACGGCTCCTAATGAGCTTGGGGAAACCCCCATAACCAGTGGCCCCGTCTACTGCAAAGTACAAAGAACGCAAGACTCACTTCTCTCGCAGCGCATCCGCGTGCACGGCCTCGACGATCTTCTGCAAGCTGACCATTATCTCGCGACCGCGACGAATGTGTCCCTCGAACTTGGTGCGAATCGCCGACTTCGAGATGCAAGTCTGCAATTAAAACAATTGGCGCTGAATTTGCGCAAATGAAGTACAATGCGCGGGTTGTAAATATCGGCTGAAAGCAGACATAAAGCAAGCGACGAAGGTGGACGAAGGTTTGTGAAAATGGCTAATCTGCATAAATTCCTTCAAACACTGCCGCTAAGTTCGCAAAATAAAGCAATGGATTATGACAAATCATTCGAAAATCTCGAAATAGAGCCTATATCGGTTCGCAGCACAAACATAGGATAGACAACTAACTAATGCGTACCGAGTTCTGAGAAAGCGTGAAAACAAATGATATTAAATTTTACAATTATAACGTAGCATTAAAAACAGCCATATAAATATACACTGTATTACAAAAGAACGTTGATTAAGAAGAAGAGTCACTGACCTCAAATTGCTGTTCAAAGCTCTGAAAGTCCTGCGCTCGCAACAAATGTCCTTCGGCGAGAATTGCATCTGAAAATAATGATGTCAGATATGCCGTCTTAACTTGAGCAATGAATTGAAATAACATATTTCCCCTAACAGTATAGCATGTCATACTATTTTCGAACCTTTTGAAAAATTTGGTTAATCGCGCGAATACATTCTTTAGAACTTTTTTCATTAAAGTTTCAAAAAACTGCAAAGAGAACGTGCATAAACTTATTTAACGTAGATACATATAAATGACGCAAAATTCCCCCTCGCACGGTGTAGTGTTATAATTAGCGGTACCGTACTCTTAAATATTATACAGTAAGACTAGAAATTTACTCGGTGATTGCAGGCTGTTCTTGGCGCGGTTATTGAGCACTTCGCGCGCCGAGATGAAGAAGATGCGATCCTTCGCCTCCTCATTGGTGCACACTTGCAGGTCTTGCACGAGGAAGCGCCGGAACTGTGTCATGTGTTGCTCGCGCACCTGTAGAATAGAAACATACCATAGTTATTTTGCATACCAAACCCCTTCTACCCGAATCCGCCATTAAGCAAGCGCAAGTATACGTTATTTACGTTTATGAAGCAAAAAGTGTTCTGCACAATTTTTTTCTTCTTTCTCCCAAAAAATATCAAAACTAATTCGGAACACATTGTGATATATGAACTTTTTTCTTTTTTTCTGGACCTCTGGGCATACATGTAAGTGGGGGTACCTTGGGGGTACCCTGGGCCCCCCCCCAACCCGGACCGGCCCAAATATGAGGTAAGGGTCCCCCTTATCATTTTCGGCCGAAGGCCGAAAAAAGAAACCTGAACCCCCCCCCCCTAACTTCCGACACCTGTTACATGTACGCCTCTGGGGGATTTTCATATAAAGTCATCATACCCCCTCGTGGTTATGTCTGCATTGGAATGTTACATACCTGTTCCATTTGCTCTGGTTCAGCGGCGCTCGCGTCCCATCGATTGTTCAGTATGAAAACGTTCGGCTTGGACAACTTGGAGCTGACGCGGTGGAAGAAGCTCTTCTCCTGAAGTTTGAACGAAATATCTCAAAGTCATTTCACGAAACTAACCGCTTGTGTCAGCGTCGCCTCGGCGTTGGACACGAGGACGAACACGTCAGCGTCCAGGCAGTGCTTGTCGATCCAACTGTCGAACTCGGGCGATACATCCACGCCCGGACTGAATAGTGATCAATATTTATCAATGTATGATCAAGTATAAAGGAAAAATCATGTAACAAAGAATAAATTTTGAGCACGGTGCAGACTACAGCAGAATTCGTTTGAAACGATAAATCGGCGACCTGTAAAACTTGATCGATATAGACGAGTATCATTATAAGTAATGAAATCGCCGTACAAAATAAAGGCGGTGGGATCGATCACAAGAAATTTGATCGTTAAAATCGATATAGCAATAAATGAATCCTACCGTAAGAAATTGATCGGGAATATTTGAATTTAAAACTGTTTTAATAAATTGCCAATGATCTCTTTTATATTGTGGCACATGTAATAGCAAAGATCAGCAACGGCATCTAAAAGTTATCGATCGCAACTCAGATGAGCAGTTTATTTTACCTGTCAAGCAGGACGACATCGTTCTGGAGCAGCTTCGAGTCGTTCTTCGGCCAGAAGATGCGCACGAGCGAGTCGTCGCCCATCGACGCGCTCCCCTTCGCCTTGTTGTCGTGGCTCGATGCGTGCGCCAATGCGTTTAGCTTCTGCAAATCAGGCGGTAAAGTAAAATTCGAAAAAGAGCAGTCTAAATATTGCCTCACACACACGACTGCTTATAAAGCTTATCTGGATAATTATTTCACGTTTCAGATAATCAAAGTGAGCTGCTTCGTAATCTCCCTACGTGTCGCTACCCGCCACCTGTATTTTTTTGGGCGTGGCAAATAGGTCATCGGACACCATAGCAGGAAGCGACTATATAGATATTATATGGATACTAACCTTCTTCAAACCACATATCAGCTTTTAACCACTGCCCAGACCAGAAAGTAAATTGATACGGATCAGTAATATTGCATTTTCTTGCCTCGATGCCAATGCGATCCTTGGACGCCTCGGTCATGATGAACGTCTCATCGTCGGGGGATGCTTCAACCTGCAGGAAGCAGCTGGTCGTGTGCCCCATGCCCGCTGGCAAAACCCGCGAATGAAGCATTGCGTTGATCACCGTGCTCTTGCCGTTGCTTGTTCTAAAAATCTCAATGATATAACAAAGGGAATCATTAAATTTCAGCATAAATGAATAGGAACGTAAATTTGAACATTAAATTTGAACACAAATGAGCCTTCACGGAAAGTCGACAAAAAATTGTTGACCAATAGGCGTCAATACAAGAACATAAAATCAAAGTTGGAAGATTAGCGGCAGAAGAGAAATGAATCTCGTACCGGCCAAAGAAGACAACTTTCATGTGATCCCGCTTGAACATCCCTTGTATGACAGTGATCGAATTGCGATTGTGCTGCGCCTCCTGCACTTGGGTGGTCTGCACGAAATCGTAGTCGGCTGAGAGTTCTGAAAAACAGAAACACGATAAGTGGTTTATCATGGGAGAGGGAGTAGCTACGGGCGTAGGGGCAATGTCCTTCCTCAGGTTTCCGGAGAGTAACACGGAGAACAATAATAATCAATTGTTTGCCTGTGGCGGTAAAAAGACAACGTATTTTTGTCTGCAGAATGCAGCGTCACTTATACCTACACATTTTCGATCCCATAGCTTGCGAAGCTAAGAGAATAAATCATACCTGGGGAAGGATTCGGGCTGTTCTTTGTGTTGGGTAACCTATCGGAACCCAATACACTGGATGGTCAGTCTTTTATTCAGTATAAGTTTCAAAAATGTCATCGATCCTGTATCCTGGATCTGATCACTACCCTTTCATCAAGTGTAAATTTCAAAAAAGTCCATCCAGTATCCTGGGTGCTGGGTAATTTTTTGGCCTGTCCTGTGCGAATCTCATCAAGTTCAGATGGTTGCCCAGGTATGGAATAAATGTTACCTACAACGCGAAAGAAAAAAATTCGGCCTGTGCGCGCTAAAAAATGAACGCCAGCCATCTTGGTCACCAGCACGCCCGCAAAGTTCAAAATGAATATAAATTTTATTTGCGATCTAGCTGAATGTAAACACAGCTTATAAGGATAGAAACACTTACGGACGAAGGAGTCGACCAATTCAGCTACATAGCTCTCCAAATCAGTGAAGATATCGCCCATGCGTTTCTTCGCCTCGCCGAAACGACGCAACGCATCTCCTTGTGAGCGACCGCCGCGCATCGACTTCGACCCTGAATTCAAATCTAACAATGTCAAAGCAGGGGAATCTTATTTTTGAGGCAAGGGATGAACCTCACTCGTGCCTGCGAAATAGCAACTACCGTCTTTATTCTAAAATAAGGGCATGTCTTCATGTTTTTCACTCTCCTTAAATATTGATATACGTGGAGTACACTGAACTTTTCCAGAAAAATTGCTAAGCGAAATGTGTAAAACAATTCTTTAAACGCTTCATAAAAGTTTTGGACACTAAAATTAAAATAATATTAAATTAAGAACGAAATAATATTAATAATCTGTCGTTACGACTCAAGTTATGGGAATTGACAGCAGTTTGATACGTGATGGTCTGATGGTTGAAACGATGCCAGCCGCATCGATATTAATCAGAAAGCAAGGCAGAATTATGAACGCACTGACCATTGCCGTTGCCGATACGGGCGTCACCAGAGGCACCGGGAAAATTCAGGCTACCAGACATGTCCCGT
>JAQGAX010000890.1:0-13380 GCA_034698105.1 Plectus exinocaudatus
ATTGATCGAGTATCATGGGATATTTTTACATGCCTGATTCAGAATTACAGCAATTTGTGAATTTCTAGAAGCCTTCGATTGATTCGACCGATGATGGCGGCTTGAAGCCGAAAGACATCAAAGGCCATGTTGAGTTCAAGAACGTCCACTTCTCATACCCAACGCGACCCGACGTCAAGGCAAGTTCAGACTGTTATTGGATATTCTGTATTGAAACAAGAAAACACTGAACAACGTTGGGAACCGAAATAAATTTTTTTGCTCTTCTATCGATTGAAGGAAGATGCTGCTATCTTGTCTTTATCCACTGAAAAAAATGAACCTTTAATTTATACTACCGGGCACTGTATGATGTGTAATTGGTGTTTTCATTTTAATGAGAACGCAGACAGGCATACGATGCAATTGTTCTCAATGTTCAGGTTCTCAATGGCGTTTCCTTCGATGTGAAACCGGGAGAAACGGTTGCACTAGTTGGCTCCAGCGGCTGTGGCAAAAGTACCATCGTCAGTATGTTGCTGCGGTACTACGATGCGGAAAGCGGAAAGGTAAGTAAATTTCTGCAAACTTGTCGTTCAAAAGTGAGTATTTTGCACTTTTCAGATCATGATCGATGGAAATGAAGTATCGGAATTGAACTTGAGTCATTTGCGCAATATGATTGCCGTCGTCAGCCAAGAACCAATCCTATTCGACTGCACCATCGAGGAGAATATTCGTTTTGGTCGGGAAAATGTCACCCAAGCAGAAATGATGCATGCGTGCAAAATGGCCAATGCCGACAAGTTCATATCTCAACTGCCAAAGGTACGATACTATATCTACAGTATGTTGCAAGTTAAAAGCCTATTCTCACAATTTTCAATTTTTCGAGTTTTCATACAATTTTGTCGAAGTCATAATGATTAGAAAGCAGTATATAATATTTCTTGTAGATATGGAAGTAAAGTGTCAACATAATGTATAGTTTCTGGGATGAATTCTGTGATGCTTCAATTATACTAGCGAGACCGCTCATTGCTTTACCTTACCGTTCTTATCAACTTAGCGATCAAGCGGATAGCTAATGATCAGATTTATTGCACTTTCAGGGCTATAAAACGGTTGTTGGGGAGCGTGGAACTCAGCTGTCCGGTGGTCAAAAACAGAGAGTGGCCATCGCTCGAGCGCTCGTTCGCGATCCCAAAATTCTTCTTCTGGATGAGGCTACTTCGGCGCTGGATGCAGAAAGTGAATCAATCGTCCAGGAAGCGCTTGAAAAGGTAAGTCATTACTTCTGGATTTTTGTCACAGTTCTGTCGCATTTATATTTTACATTTCAGGCAGCGAAAGGTAGAACAACTATTATAATCGCTCATCGTCTCTCCACGATTCGCAATGCCGACAAAATTATCGCCGTCAAGGCGGGCGAGATCAAAGAGGTCGGCTCACATCACGACCTCATGGAGCTGCATGGTCTTTACTACGATCTCGTCAATGCCCAAGTTTTCAGCGACGCCGTCGATGACGTCAAATCGGGCGAACGTATGTGAATAAGACTAAACGCCGCTTAGGTCCAGCACCGTAGGATCTACATATTATGGTGCAAATTCGAAGCAAAATTGATGCTAGTAGTAGAACAGAGCGACTTATCGCATCGAGAATTAGCAATCCAAAGCTGACAAGCATTCCCTGCATTCCCAGTTGTATCCTATGAAGCCCGAGAAAATGATTTGGATTATTTATCGAAACTTTATCATTCCTCCAAATTTAAGGGTTTAAGTTTAGTGATGATGGGGCGTTGAATAACTCTTCACCGACCCCCAATCACCGCCCACTATGATTAAGAGTTTTTTAGTGGAAGACGAAATAGCTATTGGCGATCGACCGATACTCGATCGTCAGTTGTCGAATATGACAGGGCGATCTCGACTTTCAAGCCTGTCGTCCGTGGAAGGAAAGGTAACCGATCGACCGCGTTCGCCGACACTCACTGACCCCCTTCCACCCGCGGTTACGGAGGTCGACCAGAAGAACGAGCAGAAACGACTCAAAGCAGGTGAGAATCAATGTTTTGTGAGCTGCGAAAGTTGGGTCTGGTGTTGCGAGAGGGGAAATTTCTTCTGCTTTAAGAATGGGTGCTCCGCCAACACTATATACCTAGCTCTCTATTTTGCTAACTCGCTTAATCAGCGAATGATTGCAGAACTGGAACTGGAAGGCGCACAGAGGTCGAATCTGTTCGAAATCCTGAAGCATGCCAAACCGGAGTGGTGCATGATCGGATTGGCTCTTTGTATGTGCATCGTGCAAGGCACCGTTTTTCCGGCGTTCTCGCTAATGTTCACCGAAGTTCTCACTGTAAGTGTCATTAACGTTTGCTCTGTTTGAATAACAATACTTCAACCTGTCTTGCAATATCTAGACTTTCTCAAAACATGGTTCGGAACTTCTGGATGAAGGTCGTTTTTGGTCTCTTATGTTTGTTGCCCTTGGTCTTATCGACGGCGTTGCAATTTTGGGATCGGTTAGTTTACTTCAACTAAGCCTTTGATTTTGATATGAAATAATATTCTTTTTCCCGAGAAAACAGTGCTATGTAATCTGACAAGCGTTATAAAAAGACAGCTAAACGAGTGAGGTAAATGGTGATATTTGTAGGCTTTCTTCTTCGGCTGGTCGGCTGAGCGTCTGACAATGCGCCTGCGCTCACTGGTATTTGAAAATGTCCTCCGTCAAGATATCGCCTACTTCGATCATCCAGCGCATTCAAGTGGCAAAATATGCACTCGTCTGGCCACTGACGCACCTAACATTAAATCGGTAGCGAATACTGTACTTTTAGTGACTGTCCGACATCTAAAGCCCCAGAACCATTTCATAAACTGTTGCAATGACAACTGTTGTAATTACAATTGCGGCAAGCAGCGGTGATTGGTAAGAAAATTGGAAATAACTGGAAACAACCGGAAACGACCAATCACCGCGCTTCCCGCCGTTGTATTGAATAATACAATAATTTTATGAAATGGCCCCTGCAAATCAATTTACATTTTTAGGCCATCGATAACCGATTGGGAAGTGTGATCAGCGCGTTTGTTTCCATTACTGCCGGAGTGATAATCGCTTTTGTATTCGGCTGGAAAATGGCGCTGGTGGTCATTGCAATTTTTCCGCTGGCCGGCGTGGCCCAATCGCTGCGCATTCGATACCAGCAAGGTCAACACAGAGAGGACGCAAAATTGCTCGAAGAAGCTGGCAAGGTTAGACTTTTGTTGTTTCCTTTAATTCCACCATTTGGGTGAAAGCTAGCCCGAGCAGCATGCAAACCATTTGCAATCGCAGGTCAGCACACTATTCGTGAATCTGTCACCCCTGAATTCACCATATAGTATCAGATATACGAAAATAAAGCGCCATTGATAATTGAATTATTTTAATATTGACAGAGCATGGCAAATGACAACACCAGGGCAGCACGCCGATTTTAATTTCCTCCTTCATTGTCCTTTGGTTGCAAGAACACGCGTACATATTCGTAATCAAGTGTCAATGATTTCAGACAGCGACCGAGGCCATTGAGAACGTGCGTACAGTACAAGCACTTACGAGAGAAAAGAAGTTCTATGAGCTGTTCGAGGGTTATCTTGAACAACCATTCAAGTCCGCACGGCAAAGGGCGGTCATTCAGGGCGTCAGCTACGGTTTTGCCAATTCCATCGTTTACTTCCTTTACGCGGCCGCTTTCCGATTCGGTCTCTATCTCATCCGGGACAATCAAATGGTCCCAATGGATGTCATGCGGTAAGTCATCGACGTGTGTTGAGTATACATAAGAAAGACGACCATTTTTTAATTGAGTTTGTCTGATAAATTTTTGCTACTACTAATGCTGGCGGATACAAAGTCTGTTCGCACCCTGATTTCTTTCGTGTCCCGCAGTTTCGGTTTTTCGACTGTTGGCTACTATATGTTTAATATTACTAAATTCTATTGATTTTTATTATGTTAAGCAGCAATGAAAGCACGGTCTTCATATTTTAACTTTTAGGGTCTTGTTTGCTATCAGCTTCACGTCTGGATCTCTCGGCTGGGCGAGCGCATTCTTCCCAGAATACATGAAGGCGCGATTCGCTGCCGGACTTCTGTTCAAAATGCTCAGGGAAGAGCCGAAAATTGACAGTTTCTCAACAGCTGGCATGAAACCGGTATTTCTGCAACGAAATATTTTCAATTTCAAGTGTAATCTTTCAGCAAATTACTGGAAATTTGGAATTCAAGGATCTTCATTTTTCTTATCCGTCTCGAGCAACCGCACGCATTCTCAGAGGACTCAATTTGAAGCTGGACACTGGACGAACGTTGGCGTTGGTCGGACCCAGTGGTTGCGGTAAAAGTACCGTAGTCAGCTTGATGGAGCGATTCTACGACCCCCTGGACGGGTCTATTGTAAGTTTTCTTCGACGATTTTGATATTTCACTTTGGCAGTCGACTTTGGACACGCAGTCAGTTGGCATTCTGTTTGCGCCCCATTTCAGCCTGTGCTTGAAATCATTTATCAATAGCAGTTCATGAGTGATCTGATCACTTTCTGATTTCCGTTCATTTGATTAACGGCATTCGTATCCAATAGCATTTATATAAAAGTAATACAGTAGCAAAGCGCTTGTACTCAACTCGCGTGTTATTTTCAGACGGTCGACGGTAAAGATCTGAAAGCGATTAACCCAGCGTTTATGAGAGCGCATATTGCTTTGGTTAGTCAAGAACCGATTCTATTCGACTGCAGCATCAGAGAAAACATCATCTATGGATTAGAAGAAGACTCCATCAACGAAGATAAAATCGTCGAAGCCGCAAGATTGGCCAACATTCACACCTTCATTTCAGAATTGCCCGATGTATGTCTGATTTTTGACGATTTTCAAGTTCAATACTGGATGGGGGCGTGGACTGTTAAAAGCACGGTTGCAGAATTTCCCTTACCTTAGATTTGCATATCGGCGGATGCTACCTTTATTATATTAATCTAATCTAAATATTACTTCATAATATAATATTAATCAATTGTCTATCTCATCATGTTTAGGGCTACAAAACGCGCGTCGGCGCCAAGGGAACGCAGCTGTCTGGTGGGCAGAAGCAAAGAATAGCCATTGCCAGAGCGCTCGTTCGCGATCCAAAGATTCTGCTCCTCGATGAGGCCACTTCGGCTTTGGATACTGAGAGTGAAAAGGTAATTTTCTATAATTTCTTGACAGTCTTTCACACATCATCTGTTTGGCAGATAGTGCAAGAAGCGCTCGACCGCGCCCGAGAAGGCAGGACGTGCATCATTATTGCCCATCGGTTAAGTACCGTAATCAACGCGGATTCGATCGCTGTCATTAAGAATGGCATCGTGGTTGAACAAGGTATAAAATAAATCGATTTAGTTTTTCCGTAGCACAGTACAATATAAGTATTGTTTTAGGTACACATACGGAATTGGTTGCGCAAAGAGGCGCATACTTCTCGCTAACGCAAAAGCAGAACCTTCATGAATAATCTTGTTTGTTTTTCTCTTTGTTTCGCCAATATCGTGATCTGTTTTGTGTAAGTGTTGCTATTTAATGTTTTTGTGAAATACTAAAACATCTTGTACTGATTCTTTGGGACATGCCGTTCGTGCATCTTGAAATCTACGATGTAGAAGAATTCCTTGAGCGTGGTTTGAAGCGCGTTCGACGCCGCGCTACGATTTTCGTCCTGCAGAATTGGTGGTGATGATTTGACCGAATTATGTTTAATTTCGAGCGACTATTAAAATCATTACGTCGAAAATCGCGAATATCTCGAAAACCAGAATCATGACCCCCCAAACGCCTCCCAAGGGTAGACGTTATCTTAAATACGTACCGCCCTGGACCGACCGGGGTCCGGAAACGCTTAAGGGCGGCGGACGGATACAATGTCCGCAGACAGTCGGACCTCAATTAATATATAGACTCTGACGTATTCAAACAGATTTCCTGCTTGACAAGGCACCCTGCCATTTATCTACAAGAACATATGATTGAAAGCATCCTCTAACGTATGGTTACCGTGGTTACTGCTCTTTATGCTCTTATGCGTTTTGTCAAAAGATTGCGAAAGAGGGGAGTTGATCTCTGCTCTTCCGAAATACGCTAGCTATTGCCGGTCGGAACGGGATGGCTTGTTTGCCGACGGCGGCGAGCAAACATTCGAACTAAAGACTACAATCTCATGACATGAAAAACGAAGGCCTCATTTCAAGCAGGCGCTGAATCAAATTTCGCTGAATATTATTGAATCAGCAACCACGACACTGCAGCTTTAGTCAATTTGAGAATGCAGCAGTTGCCCTTACAAATCCTCACGATAGTGTGCGATAATGCCCTGTAAGATCACTCGAAGCTACACACTCATGTATCTGCAGTTCAATCGCACGACAATTGGAAACAGTAATCTATTATGGCGAGATCGCTTATTCCCTTCCATCGAGCTTTTATTGACAGTGGCTCAATTTACCTTCATACGTATGCATACGGGTGACGTGAGGCTTGCCTTGAACAAACTAGAAGCTACACGACTAGAAGCCTTGACCAAACTAGAGACTAGAGGCTTCCAGGTAGACGCGAGGTAGAGCTACGCAGCAGTCAAACAAAAAACTATACGAAGGCGCTGCACCAGGCTCCCTGAAGCACTTGCTGCCTCAATATTTGCTTATAACAGAGGTGGGAGCCGCTGATTTATAAACCGGCATGCGACCTTCGGTCGGCAGTCTCTTTTGTCATTAACAAAAGACAGTGGCGCTTGCCAGGGCTAACAACGACACTGTTGGGCATCAAGCTATCATCAGAACTGCGCTCATCTGAGGCGCATTGGTCAATGAGCAATGGGCTTCTTGAAGAAAACGTATGTCGTGTAAATACGAAAAAGTAGAAATGTAACGAAATGTAATAGTTAAGTTTATGAACTGAGTTCAAAGAGCGCTCTATTCTAGAGAACATAATTGGATTTCCTTGGCAACATTCAGCTATGCTCAAGATTATAGCACATGTCAGCCTGATTCATTATTTTGATATATTGCAATACTTCTAATTAAGCCGCGCAATATCTTCTCACATTTGCTAAAAATAAGATCAGCTCAAATAGTTATAAACGTGCCATGACGACCCACGTAGGCAATCGAACAAACTAGAAGCTACACTATTGATCACCGCGAAAGCTTGCTTAGTCCGATTATTGTTCAAATCGGGAGCCTGACACTGCCTCTAGCTGTCCGCGCCTTGCGGTGACGAAATAGCCTTCCACGTGTGACTTAAATTTTCGGAATGAGCAATCGATGAAATGGTGACGAAGACGACGATTCCAATAACCAACAACAAATCAACAGACGGCAAATCGAATCAAGCTGAAATTCTATTTGCAAGGTGCCCTTGGTGTAGTTTTATAAATCCTCCGCAATCCGCTTGCGATCAGTTAACTTTAAACTATAATCGTCGTTTGTTTGTGCATATCGCTGCCGTCCATCAGTATTGACGTCATTGTTAGAGCAATTGAAACTTTTACAGGAATAAAGGAGAGAAAACAGAGGAAGAAAAGAAGAAGGAGAAGGAGAAAAAAGAAGTAGCTGCAAATAAGCGACCAATTAAAGATTTGGTTGGTGTTTTGACAGTTAGCAATTTGAAATCTGTCATCTCAGTGGCATATAGCAACTTGTACCCGGGGGTATCGGCTCTTCGTACCGACAAGTATTACAGGGTTAGGGTTATGCTCCGAGAGAGGTTCTTAGACCTGCATGAGTCAATGCTTCCCTCTCAACTGAGTGCCACAGTACCACCACCACCTCCCCCGAAAAATTTCGCGCAAACGCACCCCAGCCTCAAAATCTTAGATTACGATGGACTTTGACGCCGAACTGCTATTTCTTATTTCGAACTTCTTGGTTTAAAAGAAATGAACCAGAACGATGTTTTCATTTCAGTTTCGCTACGCAACAGGATGGGACGTTTTTCTCCTGATTGTCGGGACTCTTGTAGCAGTTATCACTGGCGCAGGATTCCCGTTGTTCGCGATTATCATGGGCAACCTGTCGGATTCGTTCATCAAAGCGACGATGCTGCAGAATGGCATGACAACAGCAATGCTTCCAACTGTTTCGACGATTACAAGCTCCATGCCGCCGAACACGACGCTCGCACCTGGATACTGCGCGGATGATTCCAGCTCGGCCAAACAGTATGATATGAAAAATTACGATTGGGATACATTCAGCAATGAAGTCATCAAGTACTGTCTCTACTATACCGGACTGGGCGTCGCTATATTTCTCGCCGCTACAATTCAAGTGCGTTGAGTTTTTCAAGCACTCTTTCACAAACGCATTTTTGTTTGATAGAATGCAAAAAGCAGGCTTTTAATATAATGTAATGCAATGTTAACTTGTTGCATTTGAAGGTGTGCTGCTACCTGGTCGCTTGCGAGAATCAAATCAATAAAATCCGACGAAATTTCTTCAAGGCCATCTTGCATCAAGACATCTCTTGGTTTGACAAAAACCAAAGCGGCACTCTGACAACAAAGCTGTTTGAGTAAGTTATAACAGTCTTTTTAATCAAATCACTGAACAAAACCATGCTATGTAGATACTGTAAACATAAACGATGTAAGGAACGTCTTCGTTTAAACGCCCAATCCTTTGCAAAATTCTTCTATTTCAGTAATTTGGAGCGCATCAAAGAGGGTATCGGCGATAAGGTGGCGCTGCTCATTCAATTCACAAGCCAATTCATTGCGGGTTTTGTCGTTGCCTTCACCTATGACTGGAAACTGACTCTCATCATGTTATCCCTCTCGCCATTGATGGTCATCTGTGGTGGTTTCATCACTAAGGTAATAAAAGAAATAGTAATTGATGGAGAAGCAGCTGCTTTTAAAGATATGAAAGTTAGTCGATGACCCAACATAACTATAAATACGATATTTATGGCTGAACTGGTTCAGTGTCTGATTGTAAAGACTGAATGGCGGAGCAACAATGAGGGTTTGTTTTCGAGCTGCTGCTTTAGACTGAAGGTCTGCGCATATACAGTAGGTCACCGTAGCCATACCTGTAACGGGTGTCCGAGGCCAGGGGGGTCCAAGGGGGTCGGACCCCTAGCTGGGGAGGAGTGACCCCCTGGACCCCCCTGGTTACAGGTATGACCGTAGCTGTTCTAAATTTGACACTTCAGTATCACCATTTATAATCAGCTCCCAGGCGGTAGCTCATGATTGCACGCTTCAGCTGATGGCTGGAGCAGCAGCAAAAGAAGCTGAGACGTATTCAAAGGCTGGAGGTATAGCTGAAGAAGTTCTGTCCTGCATTCGCACGGTCGTCGCCTTCAACGGTCAAAGACGCGAGTGCGACAGGTAAATCTAAAGCTATTCCCGCAGCGGTTACAGAACTGCTTACCACTCGTATTTAGATATAAAGTAGCGCTGGAAGCCGGAAAGAAGGATGGCATCCTAAAATCGTTCTACGTCGGCCTCGGGTTGTTCTGCACGATGTTGATCATTTTCGGGTCGTACGGTCTCGCTTTTTGGTTTGTATTTACGACATATCGGCACATATCGGCAAATCTATAGTGTAACCGCAACAATTTCAGGTTCGGCACTGTCTTTGTTTACGATTGTGTGATGTCTGGCGGCACAGTTTTGACGGTAAACTTTATTAATTTTGTGGGTGAAATAGACAATGTTTAAGATTAACGATGTTCTGAATTAAGTTCTACCATTATACTCGCACTATCCGTACAATATGATTCCTTTGAAAATTCTTAATTGCGATATTTAGGTATTCTTCGCCGTAATGTTGGGTTCGATGGCATTGGGTCAGGCTGGACCACAGTTTGCCGTGATTGGAACAGCACAGGGTGCAGCCGGTGCCATTTTCGACATCATTGATCGTGTAATTATCTACTCTTCACATGTTACTCTTTATCAAATAAATTTATTTCCGATATTTCTAGAAGCCTCCAATCGATTCTTACGATGAAGGTGGTTTAAAACCAACGAACGTAAGAGGTCAAGTCGAATTCCACAACGTCCATTTCTCTTATCCGATGCGTCCTGATGTGAAGGTTGGTTAATTTCTGATGTCTTTTTGTGACAATAAGGTGCTTTGAATTATTCTGTCGACAGAATTTGAGCGACTGGAGTTTCGGAATCGTTGAAGGATGTTCAATATTTCCTCAAGAATATTACTTTTAAAAGTGATGACCTGATTTCAGGTTCTGAATGGGATCTCCTTCGAAGTGCAACCGGGAGAAACGGTGGCGTTGGTTGGTTCCAGCGGCTGCGGCAAGAGTACAATCGTCAGTATGTTACTTCGGTATTACGATCCGGAGAGTGGGAAGGTAAAATTACTCCAAATCAGATTCAATTATTCCATTAATATACATTTATTAAGGTGATGATCGACGGAACGGACGTGTCAAAAATGAATTTGCATCATTTGCGCAATATGATCGCAGTCGTCAGCCAGGAGCCGATTTTGTTTGACTGCAGCATCGAGGAAAACATTCGCTTTGGTCGGGATACTGTTACTCAAGAGGAAATGATAGAAGCGTGCAGGATGGCGAACGCAGACAAGTTCATCTCTCAGTTGCCAAAGGTACTGTAGATTACGGTAATTAAGGGTACGGTATTGTACGTTACGGTATGTTAGGAGAAGACTACTGATTGTTTTTCCAACTCTAGTTAGCCCGGCTAAACACAGCAAGCCTATCTGTTGCTTCTAAAATGTCCATCTTCAGGGGTACCAGACGATTGTGGGGGAGCGCGGAACTCAGCTGTCCGGTGGTCAGAAACAGAGAGTGGCCATCGCTCGAGCGCTCGTTCGTGACCCGAAGATTCTTCTTCTGGATGAGGCAACTTCGGCACTCGATGCAGAAAGTGAATCGATTGTCCAAGAGGCTCTCGAAAAAGTATGTCAATGTTATGAATTCTTTCATGCCGCTTAGTTCATTGCTGTCATCTCATTTGATCACTCGAGACGTTCTTTTGCAATCGTTTCTTGACGTAGCAATTTAGTTTTCGGTTGTTGTGATGGTTAAATCTGTGCGCTGGTTGAATTTCAATTACGCTTAGGCGGCGCAAGGAAGGACGACAATTATTATCGCCCATCGGCTGTCGACGATACGAAATGCTAACAAAATCATCGCGGTCAAAGCGGGCGAGATCAAAGAGATCGGCTCTCATCACGACCTGATGGAGCTTCACGGTCTCTACTACGATCTTGTCAACGCCCAAGTCTTTAGCGATGCCGTTGACGATGTCAAATCAGGCAAGTGAAGACGGGATGAAAGTATTTATCTTGACATTGCGGTTTTGATAAATTATTTGAGCAGAAATGAAGAGAAATATTAGCACTACAGAATGTACTGTAGAGTAAACATGGAAGCTTTTTGAGCCGCCGACTTATCTTTCAAGATTAAGACTGTTGTAACGGAAGAGAATAATTTCAGCCGACGACGAAGAATCATTTTACGAAGGTCGACCGATACTTGATCGGCAGATTTCGAAGAAGTCAGTTCGGTCTCGCCTGTCCAGCATGTCTTCCGAAGACGGTAAAGGTGCCGCACTCGCCACCACCGATGCCGCTCCTGCCGCCGCTGTCGTCACCGAAGTCGACCAGAAGAACGAACGAAAACGGCTCGAAGCAGGTTCGATCGGATCAATATTCTTGTCATCACCTCGGAGTACTTGAAATTCTCGAAAATACGTATTTACGAGAAACTCTGGTGGTACGACTCGGGAGCTTTGACTATTCCACCATTCAGGGGCAATCTACAGGTGGGGGGGCGGGGAGAGAGGGGATGCCCTGAATATTATTGCGTTTCTCAAAAAATATTCGATTAGGTGAAAATGATTGCTTTGTTTCAACTTTTTTTTATTGCAACACCCCGTCTGTAACCGTCTTCATCCTATTGAGTCTAAAGAAAAATGTTTTCAGAACTGGAGCTGGAGGGTGCGAAAAAGTCAAATCTAATAGAGATTTTGAAGCATGCCAAACCCGAATGGGGCATGATTGCTGTGGCTCTGGTCATGTGCATCATTCAGGGCTGCGTTTTTCCGGCATTTTCGCTCTTTTTCACCGAAGTCCTTAACGTAAGCTGCATTCTACACGATTAGATAAGAATGCACCAACTTGCAAACTTTAGACTTTCGCAAAGCACGGCGATGAGCTTTTGAACGGCGGACGTTTATGGTCGCTCATGTTTGTCGCTCTTGGCCTCATCGATGGCGGTGCCATTTTGGGATCGGTGAGCTTTTAATTTAGCCTCCTTCCCGATAAAGGACGCTGTCATCTTCGAAACGTCTCATCTACATGACTGCGATATAGTTTGTTTGCATAATTAATATTCTTAATTTTCGTTCTAAATTTAATATCGTGTTTTAATCAAAATTTTTCTTGTCTTTTCCGCTGAATCCACCTGCCATATTGCTTTCCAGATCTAAATTGTATGCAAATCACCATGGCTTCCCATCCGTTTGCTATTTTCAGGCATTCTTCTTCGGCTGGGCAGCCGAGCGTTTGACCATGCGACTTCGTTTGAAGGTATTTGAAAATATTCTCCGCCAAGACATCTCCTACTTTGATCATCCATCTCATTCGAGTGGAAAAATCTGCACTCGACTAGCCACAGATGCGCCGAATATTAAATCGGTATGATGCATTCCAGTCTTCAAGGGCGGATCCTTGATCAAATAAGAAAATGGTCACAATATCCTCGGCGTTTAGCAAATAGGGAATCATTGCTACGCCTGTTCTTTTCATAGAGTATTGCTTTTACCGGAGGTAGACGCCGCCCAGATCTACAGTAGCCCTGTCCTTCCTGAGCCGTATTTTACAGTAAGCGGTCGTCAGCTGCTTGGAGTGCATTTGTTTGCCAGTCACCGACTATTGATTATCAAAACTATAGATATATTTTCCCTCCCATTGGGCGGAGAATAATTTGTTTACCAGCCAGTTCCATGCTTTCAATCTATCCCTCTCTCAAAACTTGGGTTTGAACGTTGTGAACCAATAATCATTTGGACATATTTGTTCCTCAACGTACAATACAGTACCCGATTTTAGGCCATCGATTATCGACTGGGCAGTGTCGTCAGCGCAGGTGTATCCATCACTGCTGGACTGGTGATTGCTTTCATCTTTGGATGGAAAATGGCGTTCGTTGTTCTTGCTATCTTCCCATTGGCTGGAGTGGCTCAATCACTGCAAGTTAAATACCAGCAAGGCCGTCACAGACAGGATGCCAAAATGCTTGAAGAAGCCGGAAAGGTACGAAATACTTTTCGTACATGTTCAACCAACAATTGCTTTCGCGATTGGATACCTCTCATATGTA
>JAQGAX010000891.1:0-13367 GCA_034698105.1 Plectus exinocaudatus
GAATTACAAAGGAGCAGTCTTGATGCCTATGCCACCTGGAAGTGGTGCTGCTGTCGCTGTCGCTCTCATGACGTCTGATGACGTCATCAATCAATTGCAATGTGATGAAGAATTCGTGCGATTTGTGCTCGTTGATTGATTATAGGACAGTACTGTTGATTCTTTTACATAAAAATACTAATATCGCACAGTCGGTTCCATGTCGTATCCGCTATACAAAATTAATTGATATCTTATGAAAAAATTCGAAATTTGAGAAAAGAATATCAATAAAGAACATGTAGGAAGAATATCCAATATTTAGTCAACCCAACTGCAAATCCTGTCGACCATGATGCATAAATATTGGTAAATGTCATCTCTGGTCGCCAGATAAGAGACAGTTTCAACCCATTTGTACTTTCTTTGAAGTCTCTGTTCACATCGACATATGTTTTTGGTCTGCTGCATTTAGCATCTAGTTCTGCGTGCTGCAACTAAAGAACCGTGACAGCTATCATCCCGAATGCAAGGTGCATCCGGTGCCCGTTCCAATTAATTGCAAGTCATTAACCCATCACACATGCGTCGCACAGTCCATAGAAACTTTCGACAACGGTTGACCATAGCGGATTTATCCCAGTTTGCTAAGGTACGCTTGGGATCCTGACCTCGCTTGCGTGTGTTAGATGTAGTTTTTGGACAGCAGCACTGGGGCATCCAGTGTTGCAATAGTAGCGCTGCACATGGAGTTAGTATGTAAAGCAAGCTGTCAATAAGCCATGCGCGTTGCTTTGAATTCTCGCTTGCAATCTTAATAAGGAAGTTGTTTGCGCGTCGGCAGCACAGCTAGCGGTTTGTGTTCTGTTTGGCAAGGTTATCGTTCATCATGATTGTAAGCTGCTGTTTGAACTGTCTTGCATGAGAGACAAAAAGCTAAAGGGCACATTCCGCTCCCTGTATGTTGAACGTTACGTCAGTAAGATCGCGTCCGTCATAGTTTCAGAAGGAAGGTTTTGTGTTTCACAAATGGACCCCCTCCAGAAGGCTTCGCAACCTTCTCCGCTTTTGGCGCAACCCCCCCCCCATTTTTAAGCCGTCAAATGGTGCCCACCCTTTAGTATCATTGAGTTTATTGTCGACATATGAGTGATTCGAAATTTATGTAGTTACCGTTCACTTCAGCAATTTTGGTTTAGCACAGAGTCTACGATGTCAGCTGATCTTCATCAAACGAACAAGATCGGTGTCTTTGGTGCTGCTGCTTATGTGATTGGCAATGTTATTGGATCAGGTACGCTCTTATTCAAGAATAATAAAAAACAAAAAAGTATGACTTGATGTTTCGGCTTCTTCATTTGTCCGTGCATCTCGAGTCCACAATTAGCCTAGCGCTTTCAAATACCCGGTGCTACAATTTCTGCGGGTGCTACTAATACCTAGACTACGGTAATCCATATTCAGGAATATTCATTACGCCGACCGGAATCCTCCGAAAGACCAACTCTGTTGGACTTTCGCTGATTATTTGGATAGTCAGCGGAGCGATCAGCGCAGTGAATTCGTTCGTGAACTTGGAGTTGGGCACGTCGATTCGAGAATCGGGCGGCGACTTTACCTACCTCTGCTATGTCAAGTGGTACCCAATCGCATTCTCGTTCTTGTTGGTAAGTAATTGCCTTCGTCTCAGTTAATTAGTGAAGCAGCAGAGGCAGACGTGGTACTGGTGGCCGGCGGGGTTGAGGGGAGGTTGCAACTTCCACCGCCCGGTCCGCTTAATAGGCATTTACTCGTTATATTTGTAGGTGGGGAGAAGTTTGGAGGGACTATAGGTCTTCCAACTCCACAAAAAAACTGTTCGAATCCCCAAAAGTAGGAGAAAAAAGGTTGAAACAGGCAAAATTTGGCGGAATTCAAATTTAAGTCCTAAAATTTGAATTTTCAATTTCCGAATTTTCGAATTTGAATTTGAGTTATCATCATCAGAATGTCTCATTTTTTGGTGAATACTAATCTGGCATCTCCGGCACTATGCGCAATTGGCATCGAAACATTCGGAGAGTACATTCTGGCTGCACTGGAGCCTGTCGTCTGTATTGAACCTGAATATCAAGCTGGTGTCAAGAAACTCTGTGGATTTCTCATGATGGGTAAGGATTAGAGGGTAAATGGCGGGTTACAGCCAATGTTAATCATGACGTCACATATATTGAAATGCCCAGTGTTGTTCTCGGTAAAGGTGGTAAAGGTGTTCTAGGTGGAGTCTTGCTCGTCTTATGATGTATCCATGGAAACGAGGCTGTTACCATGACAACTATAGTCGTTGACTAGGTAACAACTATTGTTTCCATGGATACATCAATAGATGAGCAGAATTTAGCTTATTTTTGCTTTACGAATTTTACCCATGAACAACCCTGGACATGCCACATAAATGTCACACTGACGTCATAGTCAGAGTTTCACTTAATTTTGTGGGGTTGCAAATGTCACTGCCAGTGTCATATATAATTTTTGAAGTCTCATCTCCAATTGTCGAATATAAATGTTACAGTTTACGCTTCAGACTGAGGGTTGTTCATGTCTGTAGCAAAATCTATATTTCAGAATTCTGTACTCATTATGGTAAAGGTCGGTGTTCTCAGCATGCTCACAGGTTCTTGGCGCTGAGCAATTATTTTAACGCAAATTGTTAGTAACATAATTATAGAATGTAAATTATTCCCATTATTCGAATTAGAAACTGAAGTGTATCTTAAAAACTGAGGTATACTGAAGTATATTATCGCTATCTTTCTCGATTATTTTCAGAATTAAAATTACCATTTCAGGGCTGCTGACATTCGTAAACTTACTGTCATTGGGACGTTACGCAAATCGCCTTCAGATTTTGTTCACCAGCGCCAAAGTACTTGCAATGCTGACGCTGATCATCACTGGGTTCTACTTTCTTATCTTCGGCGGGTACGTTTGTATTACTCATTTCAAAGCTCTAAAAATAATCATAATTACATCTACCACATCGAAGAATACTCCCATGAAGAGGTGCCGCATTATACGCGAAAGGAAATAACTTCTGAATAAGGAGCGCTCCTCCACGCGGTGAGGCTAATTTAGCAAAGTAATCTTTAACAACGGCGCGAAGGAGCGCTCGCTGCTGGGTACTCACATGTATTTCCTTTTGCGTGTGGCCTTATTTCCAGCGCTATTCCCACGTCTTGCAAACGTGTGGGGGTAAGACAGCAAAGCAATTGCAGTAAATTCCAACTTCCAACAAAAATGACCATTTGCTTATTTCAGGTGGTCGAAGAATTTTTCTGGTCTAATGAACGGATCCAATTATGATCCCGGAACATTGACGCTAGCCGTTTATGGCGGCCTGTTTGCATATGGTGGAACAAGCATTCTCAATGCCGGAATTGAAGAGATAAAAAATCCAAGAAGGTACGATAAATTGCTCTGAAATGGATGCCTTACTCAACGTTTAAAAGCAATTCAGGACCCTTACATTGGCGATGTTGGGCGGAATGGTTGTGATCACGCTTTTGTATTTGTCCATCAGTGTCGCATACTTCGCTGTGCTGAGCAAAGAGGAAATGCTTGCGTCAGGATCAGTCGCTGTTGCACAGGTACGGTATGCAAATTTTGGTACGCAAAAAAATCAGACGTGATCATGGTAGCCGGTCGTGTAAGGTGCTCGAAATTCTCTGGTGACGGAATATATTCCTCGCTAAATTTTAGCCAGGCCGAAAAATGATTAGTGGTTGGTAATTAGATTCTCGTCTGCTCAAAAAAATGAGTTGGTCAAAAATGATGTTACACTTTTTTTGGCTGTATTGATGTATTGATGATTCTTGTCTCAGACTTACCATATTTTAAGAAATAGTCGAATAGGGACGTACACTTTGCCAAGAGTTGGATCGAGTAACGTGCAACTTAAACGGTTACGTCTCGGTATTTTGGTAAAACATTACGAGGACACTTTACCAAAATGTCGACACGTAACTGTTTACCTTACACATTAGACGATCCAACTCTTGGCAAAATGTACCCCTCTCTGCTGCTATTTCAGTCTTGAACGCCACAAGTCCTTTGCGACCCCCACCCCTCTCCAAGCGGGACATCATAAATGAACAGTGCCATATTTACAGCAATTCGCCGTGAAAGTTCTGGGCAAATTTTCATACGCTTTTCCTGTGATCATTGGGATCGTTCTATGCGGAACCACGAACAGTGTGATTTTCCAGTCCAGTCGGTACATGTTTGCGGCCGCTCGGCGTGGTCATTTGCCTTCATTCTTAGGCACACTCAATATCGACTCTGAAAGTCCTCGAGCATCCATCGTCATTTTTGTACGATAACTTTACTCTCGGTCACACCGATCTTATACAGGGTGGCCCAAAACTAATGAGATTTGCGATTCATTTTTTAACGGGGCGGAATCAGACCGTACCCCATTTATGGATGATACCCCTAAGTCTGGGGTATCGATCGATGGCGATTGCCTGCGACTGACCATCAGGGTTTGTCCCTGAGAGGTCCCCAAACGACAAAAATCGCTATGTAAAAAAGGAGTTTGCTTGAGAGCTAATATCTCCATGATCCGCTAACCGATTTTGTTCAAATTTTGCAAGCTTGTTAAGGAGTTTATGGCACATTACGAGAAAAAAACCGTTTGCAATTTCATTGCCTCAGGCGGTCATGGTGAGCGGTCAAAGTTTCCGTGAAAAAGCTATCGGCGACTACCGTATCTTTGTTAGTGATTTTCTGGTCACAAATTCATGATCGAGGGTGTCTTTCCTATCCCAATGGATGACCGACCTTGCCAGCTTTTCAAAAAAAATTGAAGCCAGCCATTTCCGAACAAAAAGAAATTTCGAATCCTGACCGCTCTAGACTATCGTCATAGACCACCGTGGGTGGTCTCTCGTTAAAATTTCTAAATTTCTTGAAATGACTCAATTTTCCGCTTTTTAAATTTGATCATCATGGTCATCCATCGGACAGGAAAGACAACTGTTTTGGAAACTGTTTTGGCAAATTGGGAATATTATCGTCATGGGTGGTCCATGACGATAGTCTAGAGCGGTCAGGATTCGAAATTTCTTTTGTCGTGTCGATTTTTGTCGTTTGGGGACCTCTCAGGGACAAACCCTGACGGTCAGTCGCAGGCAATCGCCATCGATCGATACCCCAGACTTAGGGGTATCATCCATAAATGGGGTACGGTCTGATTCCGCCCCGTTAAAAAATGAATCGCAAATCTCATTAGTTTTGGGCCACCCTGTAGTATCTAAATACCACTCTTCATTTGGTACATATGGCAAAATGTTTTTTGTGTTCACTGACACCGTCTTTCGACAAAACCTCTTCAAAATTTATAAAAGTTACCCTACAATGAAAGCCCAAGTTTTGCTCTATTGAATGGCATATCGAAAGTTTGAAAACATGCGGATGTTTGAACCTGAAAATTACGTCAAAGCTGCCCAACTCCAAAATACGCTGTATGTGGAGCAAATGAAATGAAGTCTACAGTATATTATATGAATAAGAATATAAGAATAAACTTCAACACAATTAATAAGCGCAAATAATGAGTTGCGAGCAGGATATGGGTGAAAAAAGCAAGACAACCTGAAGAAGAAAAAATGAACACAAAAAACTGACACTGAGAGTGGCACTGCACACCATTGACGCCATTTGAAGGCTCGAGCATCCATACATTATCAAACTTTTGATATGCCATTCGAAAGAGCGAAACATGGGCTTTCATTTCATTTCAGGTTAATTTGTGAATTGTGAACAAATTTTGACCGAATAGCATTCAAAAGTAGGACCCGGAACCACCTCAGTTGGAACCAGAACCAAAATGTCCACATGCGCGCACACAGACAGATTGTCTTTAATTGTTAGAAATTTCTTTCCATCTGCTACCTATGCACAGAATTATCTTTTTTTTGTTTGAATGCCTGCAAAAGGCAGCGATTTCAGATATAAATGTGCCAAATGTTGAATTATTCATGGGAAGTATGAAAAATGTGTCCCTATTGCAAGACGTTTGCAAATTAAATAACGATTTAAAAGTAATAGTGGATGATGCCAGCCATTCACCCCCAGATATTGTTCAAGCTTTTGAGATACTCTTCCCATGTTTGCAAGATGGAGGAATTTATATAATTGAAGACGCAATGGACTTTTATTTCGATGTTACAGGTGGATCATGCGATGTTAATAAATCACTTCATTATTTTAAGTCAATAATAGATGGAATCAATTTATCTATATTTAAATTTAAAAATTCTTCACGTGTGAATTCAATAGCAAGAGATACACTATCTATACACTTTTATGGAAAACTGATAGCAATTGAGAAAGTTTCTTTCAAAAGCCGCTTTTCATCAAAGGAATATGATTTGCTTCCTCAGCATCTATGCTTTGAATAAAGTTCTTATTTTTCAGTGTTACGGATATGGACACGGATTTGACCGTGGGGTGTATATCCGTAGACCCCTCTACCACAAAAGGTGCTAAATTCAAAAAACTGTGCGAAACTTTCTACATCAACATCTCTTGGAGTTTTTTGTGGGAATCCGTGGGAGGATCAACCAAGCTTTTCAGGGTCAGATCACTTTTTCGAAACCTATATACCGTTGTAGAATTTTAAATGTTCTATTTATATTTGTCAAGCTCAGCTCGATTGAACCTCGTGAAACGTGAATCAAAAATCGTGTCAGAATTTTGAATAGTACTGCATATTAGGTAAAATGTCTATTCGCAACATAACCAATTCGCAACATGAATTTTTCCGTCTATTCGCAACATTGTCAGTTCGCAACATGGTCAGTTCGCAACATAAAAAATTCTACAGTACCATATTTATTCTAAAAATCTCTAATCTAATCGCTATCAAGTTAAGATACAAGTACGTAACCATTATAATTAAACAGCGTCGCAACGCACCGTCTCAATGCACTAAATTCGTTAGGGTACCTGATACAATTCGTGCAGTCTCATGGTTTCCAGTGAAATTAATCAGTTTTTGTGTTTATGTCCAATTAAAATGTAAAATGTCAGTGATCCAAAAACAATTAAAAAATTAATAAATATTTGTGCGTAATAATCGAAAAATAGTACGACCCTCTCTTATAGTATGATCCACTAGTGATCGATTGAAAAATAGTACAGCCAATCGTGCTATTAGAATAAATACGGCACAAGGAAGCACACTTCAAATAGATATCAGAGGGCCGCAGCAATAGACAATTTAACGAAGATTCCTGTCGGTCACCACTAGACCTACAACAGAACTTTGGCACCAATTCCTATGGCGCCTAGCGTGTTCTTCTTTCGATGTAATGTAGCTCTGACGGGGGGTAAAGGTTCATTTACAAAGGTCCAGGCAGAGGTGGGCACGGTCTGGCCGCTGGGGGGTTGCAACTTTGGAATCTGGAGGGGTTGCGCAACCCCCCGCGACCCTCCACCGCCCAGGTCTGGGTTCAGCGGAGTCCAGGGGGGGTCGGACCCCTGGCTGGGGGAGTGGGTGATCCCCCTGGTTACAGGTATGGCTGTCGATGCATCAATGCATTGAATGCATTATAAAATTGTCTGGCTGGGACGTGTCATACACTGACGTTAATCTGCTATAAGACAGCGGGGGTTGGATGGACGCCTACAGAAAAGCTTATTTGCCTTAATTAGGGTATTTTGGTCAAGTTACCAAAATTTGTGGGTAGGTTGCCATCACAAGGTCATGGATGACTTTACCGCCCCGCGCGAATAGATATTTACCTGGAGGCGCAAGTATAGCCTCCAGGCGTAGGTAGATCGCAAACATAGACCCCCTGGGGCTGTATTCCAATAAATATGGTGCGACAAGCAGATGGTACTGGCTAGTGAAATGTTCGCGCCTCCCCTACATGATAGGAAGAAAATATAGGCTCTGGGCCCTGGAGACGTGTTGTTCAAGAGGACTTCAGTTAAGGCTTAGGCTTAAACTAGGTAGCAATTCCCGCTGCAGTAATTGATCATTTGCTGGATGAATTTTGTTTGTGAATGAATGATACAGTGAATAATACTGTTCATTATTATTGGCTCATTTGGCTCTTCGTTTCAGTTGTCCAGTACTGAAGAATGTTGCAGAATGTTGGAGTGGGGTCGTAGCAAACGCTACAAGAAACAGTCCAAGCTCATTACGCCATTGCCGAATCTAGAAGATGGCACAGAAGTTGTCTACCAATGGACTTTCCAAAGGTAATGGGACGCTGATGACGTTCGGAAGGAACTATACATGTGCTGCGGATGTCGATCGCTCAAGGACATGGATAAGGATTCATTTCCTACTGTAGGCACTATTACGCGTTATTATTCGAGCGTTATTATGTTCCAATACTTTAGGTCCCCAATGTCAGAGTCACTAATCCGAGGCAACCAGGAGAGTTCATTGAGACTGATTTCATTAATCCAAAGAATGCGCACTTCTGCCAACCAATAAAAAGGTCTGCAATGGTCAGTCAGCAAACTTTTCATATGGGCATCGTAATTAAGCGACCCTGTGGCATACCTGTAGACACTTCATTTTTGCGTTATGAGAAAATAGTAGCCCATGGGTTATTATTATTTCATGGCCCTTTCTACCCTGGGCTACTATTTTCGCGTGGGCTACTACATCTTAAAATATGGTACTTCTGAGGCCCTGCATGATCATGTTGCGAACTGGCTGGTAATTTTGCGAACTGACTATGTTGCGAACTGACCATGTTGCGAATTGACCATGTTGCGAATAGTCCATGTTGGGAATAGTCTATGTTGCAAACAGACTTTTTCAATGTTACGAATCAACATAGAATCGCATATTACAATTCCCATTCTGCACCTGCCCGAATTGCAGTCACCTACGCCTGTTCAGCAACTGCCCGAATCGCAGCTGCCTCCGTCTGTTCAACCAAAACTAATTGAATCACCCGCACTCTCAGTGCCCGCCTCCCGAGTACAACTGCAAGACGCAATAAACCCTTCAGTCATTGAAGCAGCTTCTGTAAATTTAAAATTACTTATTTTAGTCTGAAATTTGTCTCTACTGACTAGTCGAAACATAGCTTACTCATTCGAATTGGCTGACCAAGGGTAATTTGATGCAAATATAGTTAAAAAGCAGATCGAAGGTACCATGCAATCCCTGGCCAGCCGCCAATTCAGTTCAGATTATCTTAAGTTCTTACTCAACTTGCCGTGCACACATATATGTTACTATGGGCCAGGCATTAGTAACACACATATGTTACTATGTATCTGTTTTAAAAACAATGGCTTTTTACATGAATAACTAAAATTTGAATTTTTCAAATTCCTCAATAATCGACCAGGAATAATGTGCAAATTTAAATTAATGGATCATCATGCCATACTCGCATTCTGGTTGCAATATCTTTCGTGAGCCTACAGTATAAATATTTAGTTAAATGAAATTTCACGTCCCATCACGATTAATTGTTATACAGTACTATGTTCTCAAGTGGATGATGCAATTAATAAGTGCATAGTTTAACGGTTAGATTAGTACAAAATATGTACGATAGACGTTTCCGGCAAATAGGAGGAAAAAGATTCGATAAAACTGAATATTAGCAAGAAAACGTCGCGACTATAATGAGCTCGGTGGATCAGGTTAGGTTATTCCTTGAAATTAATTTTAATATTATAACAATCTATGTGCCGAAGATTATCGATTCCGTGCATGTACAATGCCTGGCCCATAGTAACATATATAGTGGTTTTATAGAAAGTTCTAGAACATTCTCGAAATTTCGTGGGAAAGGAAACTTTTGTCGAGTACTGTAAGAGCACCCCAGATGTAAGAGCTGGCGTTTTGATACCCGTGCTATACTACAGCTATACTATTTTAGACTTTCAATAGGGCCACCCCCCCCCCATATACCGGTCCTAGCTTCGCGCCTGATTTTGCCCACGTCTGACCCAAGTTCAGCTCTTATATAACAGAGGGCGGTCAATAGGCCTATCTATTTCTGGGGTCCCAATCTATTTCTGTCTATTTCTGGGTTAGATAGGTGCCTATTGATCACTCTATCTATTTCTGGGATCTTGTTGCTAACTGACCATGTTGCGAACTGGTAATGTTGCGAACTAACCATGTTGCGAACTGGCAATGTTGCGAACAGACCATGTTGCGAACTGGTAATGTTGCGAACTGACCATGTTGCGAACTGGCAATGTTGCGAATAGTCCATGTTGCGAACAGGCGCTGTGCTGCGAACTGGCAATGTTGCGAATAGACCATGTTGCGAATAGTCCATGTTGCGAATAGACTTTTTTCAATGTTGCGAACTGGCAATGTTGCGAACTGACGTAGAATCCCCAAAATTATATCTTTAAATTTCTTTAAATTTTTGCTTTACTGAAATTTTAGTCAAATGTTCCCTTTCATTTTCTGTTCGTCATTCGTCTGAATTTTCCTTAAGAAGGTCACAAAAGAGTTATATGAACATACGAATACCAATACAATTTTCAAGATTTGTTACTCAAAGTAGGTATAGTATAGTACTTTCTTACCATTTTGGACATGGAAAGGCGCCTGAGGGGTACCAAGGTAGCGGCGGACGTAAGGTCCCCCTTTATGATTAGGGCGCTGAAGGCGTCCCTTTTTGAGTTAATGATCCCTTTACCAGTTTTTTCTCTAGCTCTGGACGCTAAAAATCCATCTAAGTACACCCCATACGGTTGGACCTGCCCCACGCTGAGGGGCGTGACTGAGACGAGCGCTGACTTTTTTTATTTGGATCATCCTGTATCTGGCAATAGGATAAACAGGTTAATAACATCATGGACTAGATAAAGTACTTATTCTTTTCCATGAAAATTGAAGAAATTCTGCAGATATTTCATTACATCCTCTTTTAATTAAATTAGTAATATTCAAACTCCCATTTTTTCCACTTAATTACCTCCAAATGAGGGAACGCATGTCTTTTACTGAACAGCAATCTTTCTGCGATATCATATCGAAGGCCGAACGTATTGAGAAAATGATTGCTATGATACCGTTTTATGTGAAGGAAGTCAACTAGTAGGCTAGTTACAAATCTGTCATCCACTGTAATAAGTTTACGAAAATCTTGACCAAGCAAATGTAAAGCGTTGTATAAAAGATGGGGAACTAATGGGGATGCAAATGTTGCGAAACCAACAAGACATTCAAAATCAACAACAGGTGAATCAAAGCGATCTGTTGTGATATGTTTCAGCAGCTCCAAGTTCAACATTGAATCAAGAGAGCAACTGAGCACTTTGGCAACACTGCCGATAATAAACTGCGACTTCTGAAAGTCATATGATTCTATCTCGTGGATAAAGTCTAAAAAGCGATGGGGCTCAATTGGAATTTCATGATTAATGCAAATAACAAATGGGAACTTTCCAAGTGCGTTATATTTTTTCACATGATACGCAAAAATGTGATAGGTCTTTTCCGTTAAAAAATAAAAACTATCAACATAATCGAGTAAGATTAAATCATCATAAGTTTGACTTTCTTTGTTCAATTCGGCTGAAAAGCTATCATTTTGAAATTGTCCAGTTACAAAGAAAGTTCTGATGTTCAGTTGCCCAAAAATGTGTTTCCATGTGTTTCTTATGAAATGCCTATTCTTTGCGTGATACGGTGAAGATCGCACGTATATTATAATTCCATCACCTCGCAAAACCTGAAAATTTAAGAAATTTTTTATCAAACAATGTTGACTTTAGAGCAGATGTGGCCACTGGGGGTATTGGGGGTATATATCCCCAGACGGAAAAATTTTTGGTCCAAATACTCCCAGACCGCCGGACCTTGGTCACCTCTGCTTTAGAGTAATTAGTAAAACAGTATTCAGCAAATCCCCTATATTTTAAGCGCGATCCGCGTCTGCGTGCCTATGTGCGTGTGTGTCAGAGATGGGCACGTTGGGTCGGCCAAGAAGGGGGATGGACCAAATTTAGGGAGGGGATCATCCCCCTAAAAAAATTTTTGACGCTGCATTATGGTTGGCGACCTAAAAAAAAGGTCACCAGGTTTCCAGCCGGCCATAAACACTGTACTCCCCCTTCTGCTTGACCCCCTCGGGTATGGAGCCTCTTAGGGCGGGACATACCCCCAATTCCCTCCCCCCAGCGCCCACGTCTGGTGTGTGTAGACATTGAGTCCATCCTACGCCAAAAAATTTTTGAGCCCTCAAAACTCAATGACCCCCTTAACCTGGAGATTTCAAACCTGGTGAGTCTGTTGGAGCCATCCCTGCAAATATCTTGCAGGATAGATTACTGGAGCCTCCCGCAAATAAATCCTGGGCGTATTTTCGAGAAATAGCTTTTTGGGGCCTTCCAATCATCCCAAAAATACTGAATAAGCGATACTTTGTTCCCAATCCATCAAACTTCTCGCACGCAACAATTGTCACCGTAAATCAGTAACCAAAACGTACTAGTACATACTTAAAATATCAATATGAACCAATTTAGCATTATCGTGCAAAAATTCTGACTCAGCAAACTTAATTACAAAGGAAAATAGACTGCCTGGACTGATTTGGTCATTAATCTTTTAGCTGTTTAGTCATTAAGCTGTTTGTTCCCACTATGTTGTGGGGTCAGTGTTTTTTCGGGTTTTCCTACCCTCATAATGCGACACGTCCTCCTCGGTCGGCTGTCGCAGGCTTGACACCAGGGACGACGCTGCTGGGGGTTGAACCCCCGACCTTGTGGTTGCGAGCCGAGGCTCTTAGACCACTCGGTCACAGCGCCGTCGATTTGGTCATTATTCTGCTTTTTTAATATTCTGTATTATTGCAAAAAAGAGTGCAAAATCGAATACAACACGCGCATTTACTAATGCTCCAGGGGTATTTTCGAGGGATAGCAGCAGTTATTGCTGTTTTTGGTTCTGACCGAATAACTTTGGCTGGAAAAATACGCCCGAGCCTATTTTCGAGAACGGATTTGAGAGGCGTATTTACGAGAAAATCCGGTAGATGTCTGTCGCTACCGTATCTGGAGACACTCCAAAAAAATAATTTTGGCCTGAGTCGTAATCTAAGTTTGCGGGTGCAGATCTCAATAAATAAAGCAAATAGTAAGAAAAAAAATTTCGTTTCTGAAAACTGCGAAAGTGTCAGTTTCATGTGCATAAAAAAAATTCCTGGGTTCAACTTTAATTTTTTGACCATAGTGGAAAGCAGCGGGGTCGAACATTGTGGAACAACTGCCACTAATAATCATACCTGTAACGGGTGTCCGAGGCCAGGGGGGGTCTGGACCTTCCCTCGGCGGGGGGGGGGTACCTTCGTGTCGGGATTTCGGCGCGAATTCAAAAAAATGGCCAAAAATGTTTTCGCCAC
>JAQGAX010000892.1:0-13363 GCA_034698105.1 Plectus exinocaudatus
TTTCAAAAACTGGTCGAATTTTTGATTCCGGGATGCAGAGTTCCGTTACATAAAGACATTTGAAGATATAACAACGAGGGTCCCACAGCCGACAGGGCTGACCGACTGGATACGTCATTCTTGATCCATTTCCTCCATAAGGAGCACTTTATGCCAATGGTAGGCTCTGAAATTATTGAGATTTTAAAAGTTCCTACCATATTGGGCATACAGGTGCCAATAGTTGGGGTAGGGTTCAGGAAAAATTTACATAATACGATCAAAATAAACATAATCAGGCAACTTTTTTGGGTGGGAATTCAAAATTTTTCAAATTTTTTGCCTGATTGTGCAAATTTTTCAATTTTTCGACCGATTTCCATGGGGGTTCCGATTTTTTTCTCGAATTGGGGCCCTAAGGTACCACCCAAAGTATGTATGACATAGGGGTTCCGGCAGCCTGAGAATAAACCTGAATCCCCTGAAAATCGGCTAAAAGTTCAAATAATCTGGGGAACATTGGACAAATTAAAATTTTAACCTGAAAATCCGAAAATTCGGTAAAAAACCTGAACCTCTAATTCCGGTACTTGGTAAGTGTATGGTACTTACTGGTTTTGATCTCACACCGCAATCCCTTGTATCCTTTTTTGCAACGACATTCGGCAACTCGCGTTGCGGGGTGGAAGACGCAGCGACCTTGTCCACTACACGGCTCGGATATATTGCAGGTTGCAAGACTACCGTTAACATTATCTTTCTGATTCAAGTGAATATTGTTTTCATCTTGGCTTGTAGGATGATTGCTATGGTAAATATCTGCGTATGGACGCGTAGAAGTGCAATCTGAAAAACAGACATTTCGCATATTACGAATAGAGAGAATTACCATATTTATTCTAACAGATGCAAATGCGCTCCAAATTTTTCGACCTGCTCCAAACTGGAAAAAATTATTTGTCAGTGATTCCCTCGTAGTGGTGCAGGGCCAATCAAAAAACAGAATGGGCTGGGGGTTATCATGCCAAATTGGCTGCATATGAGAGTGCGCTGCATTGCGAGATATTCATAGTCACTCTCATTGTCTTCACTAGATCAACTGAGCGTCTGTATAGGATTGCTAGATATCCAAAATTCTAAAGTAGCAATGCTCCCATCCCTCAAATGGAAATTATTGAGAAATGCATTGGAGTTATTTTGACTAACTACTGTACCCAAATATATCGAACTATATAAATATCGAACCACTAATATCGGTATCGATATTAGTGATGTTTTCGCTCCGGCGAAAAAGATCTTCGTTCCTGATCTTTGATCTGTTCCTAAACGAAACGGAACGCGAAATCATTTTTAGGAGGTAGAATAGAATGCTAACGTAACTAAAAACTTTGTTGGGTTCGAAACATAATTTGAAGCGAGCAAAAATCTTTTTTCGAGTTCGGAACGAAAATATTTTTTCGCCGGATCGAAAAACATCACCGATCGATATCGATATTGTAACATGCCTATTCCATAGTAGCCTACGTCGCAAGAACATTGTGCAGTTCGCGTTGCTCGAGTGGCGATGCAGCGACCGTGTCCATTACACGGCTTTGACCCATCGCAGAGACGCTCTTCTCTCTTTTTCTGTTCAAAATCATTTTTGTCTTTGTTTTGACTACTACGCTGATGATTGCGAGAGCGCTGAATTGAGGGAGAACGCGCCAATACACAAACTGAAAAACAAGTATCTCATTTCATAGAACGAATTTTAAATGAAAAACTCAATTACTTACGAGCGGATTGAATAGCATTCAATAAATTTTTTGAGGTATGGACCAGTCCCCCAGTCGATTAGTCATATCCAAGCCCAAACCGATGAACATGTCTGCCCCCTACATCGGATTACCTTAATACAGTTGAACTCGTTTAAGTTCCTGTGCTCAGTGCCAACACTCTATATACCCTGGAAACATAAAAGAAACCCTAATATTAAGAGAGGTTTTTCGATTTCTCCTGCGTTCTCTTATTTCCGGGTTTCAATATATGTACATGACTGGCCCAAAACTTAACTCAACTTACTGACGCAAATTAGCAAAACTGAGAGAGGCAATGGTGACATCGTGCTTTTCAGTTTGCAACACTGCCGACCAGTGCGAAAGGGGCAACTAATAATTTAATAATTAGTTCAGAGATGCTCGCAATTGGTTATAGCAAGCTGCTGCCTTGTCTTGATGGAGAAACTAACACTGACCGCTCAAGACATGACGTTAGTCGCTAACTGACGTTGCTCAAAACGTTTTGAACGAAACATCTTAAAGAGATATGAGAGGGTAGCGGAGAAAGTGCAAAATGCGGCGCAGGGGTGCTTCGTCATGACGCGAAGGTGAACAGCGCTGCTGCGTTAATACGCGAATGGAAATAACTCCTTAGCAACGAGAACTTGTCCGCGTTGTTGCTAAGGACTAATTTGCCTAATTTGCATTCTCCCCCTGCTAACTGCGCGGAGGAGCGCTCGTTGCCATGGTAACTGCGCGGTGGAGCGCTTGTTGCTAAGGACTAATTTGCCTAATTTGCATTCTCCCCTGCTAACTGCGCGGAGGAGCGCTCGTTGCCATGGTAACTGCGCGGTGGAGCGCTTGTTGCTAAGGAGTTATTTCCTTTCGCATACGAGTTTGGCAGCGCCATACGTGGGCATAACGTGCTTTCCAGCGTCGATTGGGTCGGTTGCATATCGCATATTTAGTCGTACTTGACGCAATTCGCAAACACATCTCTTAAGTACGAATTTATACTAAGCCGATATGAAGCCGTTCCATTGTTCATCTTTTCGGCTCTTCCTTATCATTCTTTGCCAAGACGTAAAGTAGCGTCTGATGATGCGTCACAATACTACGCACGTTCAAATAAGTAAGAGATCGAACGTTGCGCGGTAAAAACATACACGTGGAGAAAAGACATTCACACGTGGAGAAAAATAAAAAATATATACAATCGAACCCGGATATAAGAGACCCGGATATAAGAGCCATTTTGCGAATTCCCGTTCTCTGTACTATGCTACAACACAGGGGTAGATCTCGGATATAAGAGCAATTTTCATGCCGAAGACATACTTTTGGTCGAATTTTGAACTATTTTCGTGAATAAAAGCTTGAAATTCATTAAATCCAATATATATTTATCATTTTATCGCATTAGAGTACGTTTTCGAAAGCTTGAATGGTGACTCTTCGATAAGATACGAGAACAACGTTCCGATGTCTATTGGTCATAAAATCAGTGATAGGTTACACACAAAACATTACTCCGCATATAAGAGCTATTTTTCGATTTCCCGATCCTGCTCTTATACTCGGGTTCGACAGCATACTGAAGTGTATAGATAAAGAAACAATAAGAGAATTCACATGCAAAGAAGAAAATTAAAAAATCATCGGATTGCAGTGTACTGACAAAGAAACGTTAAGAGAAAGTAAATACACAGAGAAGAAAAGTAAAATATCACAGTGCAGTCACTCATCTTCGTCGCTATCATACGGTTCAGTTGCTGAAGGAATTTCCTCCTCTTGAGGCAGTGACGGTCGTTTCTCAGGAACTGTTGGAATTTGTGGATCCGGTACGCAGTATCCCTCCGCATGAGGACATTGGAAGTGATTGCATCGAGGATCTTGCGGCCGGCAGGACTGACCGACTGGACACACCCTTTTTGATCTAGCAGTTCCATAAAATACACTGTATGCTCTCGTGAGGCTCTGAAATTGTTGAGATGTTACATTACAAGTATTTCCAATCATGCACATCCCTGGGGTCCCCGCAGTCTGAAAAAGAACCTGAACCCCAGAAAGTCTGCCGGAAATTTAAATAATCAGGCAGAAATTTGAATTTTAACCTGAAAAGCCAGAATTTCTCCATTTCCAACACCTGGTACGGTACTTACTGGTTGTGATTTGGCATCGAGTTCCATCGTGTCCTTCGTCGCAGTGACACTTGGGAACTCGCGTAACGGAGTGGACGGTGCAACGACCATGTCCATTGCAGGCTTTGTGCATGTCGCAGGTCCTGAGACGATCGATGACGCCAGTTTCCTGATTCAAGTGAGTATTGTCTTCATCTTGGCTAGTACGACGACTGCTCTGGTGACGATCAGCGTATGGGCGCGCCAAAGCGCCGACTAAAATAAGGAATATTTGTCATTTTATGAATAAAGAGATTTGCCATATCTATTCCAACTCACCCACACAAAACAATAGCGTAAGTTTCAAAGCTGATATCATGCTTGTCAGTAAGCAATCCGTTCATGAAAGAATGCCGGCGGGTGCGGCAGGGAAAATGGATAGTCAGTGCTTAAAGAAGCACACAACTGATTTTAATAAGCTTTTGTCTTGGCTTGGCGACGATACTGAGACCGACCGTTTATGCGAGACATTTTGAGGAGAAATGAGGGTGGGCGGCAGAGATAGTGAAAAAATGTTGCGCAAGGTGTTGCAAAGGGCGTTTAAGGGATAGAGTATTCGTGGACAGTCCACGCGGGTGCGAAGCATTGAGAGAAAGGTGGGAAGGGATGACGGGTGTTGCGCAAGGATGTTACGCAAGTGTATTGCGCCATGGCTCATACGCAAGCATGAGTGCTTACAAGAGTCGATTGCTCGCATTCTCAGTGCGTCTTATCTATTGTCATGAATACCGAAAGAGACGTCTCTGATGACACATCACATAGCTAGCAACCTAAAAATCAGAAAGCGACTGAGCTGCGCGATAAAATCTGCGCGAGCGCGCGGATGCATTTATTTTGCATAGCATTTGCATAGCATTGCATAGCATACTTGATGATGATTTAAATTTGCAAGTGCTATCAATGGAATCGAAAAAGGAAGGAGAACGAGAACTATTAAATAAAAGTTTCTGTCAAACTGACACTTTTGTGCTGCATTTCTTCCGTCAATTCGAACTCGCTCTGTTCCCGCGCGGGTCTCCGAAACCAGGGCTCCGGTCCATCACTAATTTTCGAATTTTCAATATTTTCGAATGGAATCCACTCGACATTTGACCTGGCAAAATTCGTATGTCTTCTGCATGCTACATTTTCGGGATGGTAGTGAATGGTACAGGAAGTCAATGCTAATTGTGTTGTTCATCAATGCACCGAAACGAGCCCCGCAGCAGTTTCTGTCTTTGTATTGTAGCTTTCTTTGCATTTAAAGCACTATATATTCCGGATTGTCTTCTTTACCTTACATTCATAGAGTGCGACCATTAATGTTCAACTACTGTAGTGCTTGCTATCCATCATAATTTTAATGCTATTCTACAGTGTAAAATTAATTTTTGGCTGGCAATTCGCGGATAAGTCCAAATTTTACTGCCATACAGAAAACATGGAGATATAACAATTTTTCGAAATATAGATGGAATTACTACTCTGACAATTATTTATAACAAACTATTGAAACCATACATGTAAGTGAGGGTATCTTGGGGTTGCCTAAGTCCCCAACCCAAGAAATGACCTGGAAATCAGCCGAAAATTCATATAATTTGCACAATTAGGCAAAATTTTTCAAAATTTTGAATTCCCGCCAAGTTAAAAAAATCTGATTATGGTATTTTAAACATGGTTATGCAGGTATTTTCCTGAACCGCCTAACTTTCAACACCTCTTACATGCATGGTTGAAACACGACCCCTAGCTTTGTGGTCGAGAATGATAAGAGGGGACCCGCATAACTGTTCTCACTTTTCTACAGACCGTTTTCTACAGATCACTAATATGGATGGCTCTCCCGTTATCATTTTTTGCGATTTACAGACGTAGAAATGGCCGTGATAAAGCTTGCGAACTGACGGCAGGTTGGTTGGTAGGTCGGCTTGCAGGAATGTGTCCCACCGTAATCCTAAATGTTATCATTTTAAGTTAGCAGTAAAACAGTGCGTGCACTTCATCGAAGGAATACAATTAATTATAATAGTGGTGGGGATAAAGAAGTGGCGTGGCAGCTAGGAAGCATTCTGATTGGCTGTTGCCATGACGGCGGCCAATCAGCTTGCTTCCCGCCATAAGGCCCCAACTGCGCACGCTACTGGATTTAGTTTCCTTTGCAAGGTAACGCTCCATTGCATGACAATTCTAAACACAAGAAATAGCGTAGAAATACATACCGAACTTTGGTTGGATGAATTAGTTGTTTTAAGTTGACTTTGCCTTCATATTCATCGAGCATTCTTTCAATAGAACTCAAAGGCACACCGTGAGAATTTCTTCTGAAAAAATTACTGTATTTTTAATTCTCTGGAAATATTCCATTTTTCTCAAAAAGATTGCAAACTGAGAGTGCAAAAATAAATTCTATAAGAGGCCGAATTAAAATAATTTGTTCGTCCAGAAACGAATCTGTGGACTTACCTAGCACATTCATTTGCATCGAATTTCCATTGGGTGATTATGATTACGGAAATCAAAAAGCAGAATGCCCTGTAATAATTACAGACAAATCGGCTTATAAAAATAAATTGTAAAAGATGCTGAATTACTGTACAGTATATCGAAAGGAATTACAGTAATTTGTTGTATAGAAAAGAAACTTCGTACCAACCTAAAGCATTCATCAGCGTTAAATTTCCATGGGGTGTTGGGTTCAACAAAATAAACTTCATAGCCCTTCTTGACCGCCTGGAACCATAACTACAATTATTGCTGAAACCGGAAAATTTTACCAGACTGGCGTATGGCTCCATGTGAACGGCGAACACATTTGTATTATCAACGATGATTGGATTCACATGCTGTTCAAGAGCATCGCGCACTGAAACAAAATTGATCGTTTTGCCGCGGTACGGTACGGTATTCACTGTTGTCACCGAGCTATCAAGCATCGAAGAAGAAAAGTACCACAGAATACAGTACTTTCCAATACAGTAGATATACCGAACAGAAAATTTTTGAATTTCCGCCAATATTTTTTGTCTGATTACGCAAAACTTTTTGAACACCCCCCCCCCCCCCAACTTTCGACACCTGTTACATGTATGTCCCAGAGTATACAATAGAATAAATATGGTTAACATACAAATAAATGAAACCGAATACCTCTGTTGAAATTTTGAGCGTGATAATCCGTTAGTTTCCTTGCGTCAAACTGGTACGTCCCGTTCGGTCTATAAAAAAAATCGTCCGTACTGAAAACTTGGCCACGTGTTTTCAGCTCTCTGAAAGAGAAGGCATGCTATATTTATTGCATATTATAAAATGATAATCTTCAATTACTTAGCCAAATGAGACTTTCCGCTGCCGGGAACACCCCGCATCAAAATAAGCACCTTATGTTGTTTCTCGATGCAACTTAAGACGCCACGAAGAGGAACATGAGATTCGAAACATTGCGAATGCACTTGCTCTTGCAGTCTGCAAACGTAGACTATGGTAAGGACAATTCTAATTAAAAATAAACACCTCCGTTCCTAAGCCCAAACCCTTGCGTATCTCTGTTTCGCCCTCTACTGTAAGGACTACTTCAGTTATAAATTAGCTCACTAAAAAAGTACGACAAAACTGGTATTTATGTTTATTTCAGCCACTTTTTCAAAAACTTATACAGCAATTACATATTTGAAGAATCTTTGTCACTTGCCTTCCGTTTGCAGGAGTGGACTGCCTCGAACGGTACTGATTCATATCGTCGAAGTGACTACTTCCCTGAAAAACCATCGGATTGGGTTGGTCTTTTCGAAGCGAAGCAATCTATTTAGGAAGATATTGAAATCGGCATTTGAATAAAATTATCGAGCTGGTATATTGTGTTTTGTTGTCTGATGCGCACCTGCAGCAAATATCTCAGACAAGTTTTGGCTTGGATCCCTTTCTTTTTTGAGGAAGCAATCTATGCATCACAATTTGTATCGAAAATAGCACAGATCATAACTTAAAAGATAAAATAAGATTGCAAATTAGTCTGAAAGATTTGTTTTCAATCGAAGGTAAAGAGAGTTCATTTGCTTTTCGCGCAAAATCCTTACAATTAACTCAATTTTTAAAGTTTTAAATTTTTTAAAAATTATTTAAAATTGTTTAATTTATTTTATCAAATTATTTAAAATTGTTTTATTAGCAACTAAAGTGTACAACATTTCTTGTCTAATTTGGGTATTAGTATTTTAATTAGGAGCACTTGGAGACTTACTGTATTCTATTATGGAAGTAGAAGAGAATGTCAATCTGGTGGAAGAGTTGCCACAGCTGATGACCGACCACACTTTGTTGTACAATCCAACTGAGCCGCCGCGCAAACCCAGCGTCGAGCTGCTGCCCAGTCGATTGATAAGAAGGCAAACGACTGCGTATAAAGGCAGCGTTGACTCGGCTCGACGAATGAGAGATCTGATGTGTAAATTTAAAGCATGCTTCATAATAACTCAATTGTGTTCAGTGAATTGTCAATTTGTTCTAAACTAGGCTTGGGGATAAAAATTGTATACTGTAGACTATATGTACCTGGGGGTCAAATCATGGGTGTTGGCGGCTCGAGATACACCGAGCTCATCGGCCCCTCTACTACTGGTGGGACCCCTCGAGGGGCCCCCTCCAGTACTACGCTAGATATGAGGCGCGAGACAAGTGTCTCATAGCCTCAACTATGATGCGCCCCGTAGTGGGGGGGAAGAGTTAGGAAGTTGCTGCACTCCAACCCGGACCAACCAAAAATGAGGTATAGGTTCCCTTCTCGTTTTCGGCCGAGGCCTGAAAAAATCTGGAATCCCGGCTTCCTCCAAATGGTATATGTATGCCGTCAACCAGATGAGGCGTTGCTAAGGGTGCGACGGTGAAAACGATATTGATTAATTGTTGCCTCCAGATCAATATCGTTTCTCCAGCCGGTCGCTTAGTTAGCAACGCCGCACTTGCCGCCAACTTTGTCATAAAGACCGCCAAAGAGACCGTTATGAAAAATTTACAAAGAAAAAGACAGTCCGCTGTATTTGGTAAATCTATTAAGAAGTAAATCGCGTTTTTCGCGTTCAAATAGGACTGGTTTTGCCGATCAAGTCTCTGTTGGTCGGGACGAGAGCAGTGTTAGGAAAGTTGAGCATTTTTTATTTAGTTAGTATTTAGTAAAGTAATTGTTCCCAAAAATTATTTAGTTAGTAATTAGTAAAGTAACTGTTGCTAATAATTATTTAGTTTAATAATTAGTACTAAACTAATCATTTTACTAAGTAAAATTATTTATTAATAGTACTACTCCCAACACTGGACGAGAGACCGGGACGAGATCCTGCTCTGCGGCAAATGAATCGCGATGGCAATACTAAAAAAGAATCACACCGCATCGTGTCGCTGCATACTCTACAACGGCTGCGACTTGAAGCGCTTTTGTTACCGTGCAAAAATAAATACTCTCCACAGAACTCAGCGCAAAAAAACGAACATCCTGGATAAAACTATTCTAAAACGCAAACTAATTGGTTAAAATAAGGTCGCAAGCAATAGGATGCATGATAATCGTGCGTTCGGACCACGTGAATATGAGAGTAACCGGCGGACTTGGCAGACTTTAGCACAATCGGTAACACAATCGTTTCGTAAACTATTCGTAAGTTAAGTAATACTGAAGTCCGCTATGAAGCATAGCGCTGAGTATCGCTAAGTATTACTGAACTTTACGACACGATTGTGTTATTGGTCCTTTGTACGACAAACTTCTAAACTATTTGAATTCTTGCGTCGCGGCGTCATCGCGAGTCGGCGCTATGTCAAACAGCGCTGCGACATGTCGCAGAATCATATCCGGTTGCCGCAGCGAGGCACTGCGTTTCACAACTTTGCAATCGCGCCTTAAAAAGTTATTGGCGTTACAAAAATTTATCACTCTGCTTTTACTTCCAAAACTTCCTCGACATCTCCTGCACCCCTCCTCCTTTCAACTCATTCTACGCTGTGGTTTGTTGCCCCAATGTTACCGGGTTTTTCCGTATAAGAGACCCGGGTCTCTTATTCGGAAAATCTGCTTTTCTGCACGTGAAAAATGAGCACCAAATAAGAGACCCGGGTCTCTGTTCGGAAATGCGATTTACCTCCATTATTTTGATTGTGTGAGCAAAAAGACGTTATTGCATCGTATTCAATTTCACTTTCACTGACGCGAATCTAAGCGCCAAATAAGAGATCCGAGTCTATTATTTGAAAAATGAATCCCAAATAAGAGACCCCCGGGTCTCTTATTTGGGGGGGTCTCTTATACGGAAAACCCGGTATATTCGTCTCTGAGTTAAGTCAAAACGTACCTCAAGCATACAACTACGTTCGACGAAAATTCGATACTGGACAGTGGACACATTCGAGCGAGCGCCAGAAATCTTTCGGCAACGGCCGATTGAGCATTGCTTACCAATCTGGTTCTTATGTTCACTGGAACAGCTCAATAATTCTTTAAGCTTTAGGCGCGATTATATACTACACGCAGCCATGAGCTTGATCGATGTTGAGCTGTTTCATGAGTGAGTGTACAGCTTTCTTGCTATTGACAAAGGAAACAGCGCTTGTGGATCGAATAATTGACGCCCCCTCTCCGATAGCGGGGGTGCTGAGATCATTGGAGTGTAAGCAAACGAACGGGCGAACACGAAAACTTTGAAGTGCGAACATTGGAAAACATCAGGCGAACTGCAGGCGGACCTGAAAGTAAGCTACTCGGTGTTGCTGCTGCTGGCCACCATTGAAAAGTTGACGGACGAGCACAATGACGGCTTCTTCCAACATACTGGAACATATTGGAGCTGCTCCTCTACTAAGGCTGGAGCAAAGCGTTTCACATTATTAGATTCAAATCTAGATTTTATAGCTGTATAGTTATGATGTTGATCGTGATCATGCTACTTTAAAATTACTGTATGTTCATTCCAGATGATTGCACAATCATGTTTTAATATTCCATTCCGGAGTTTTAAAAACGCGCACATGTTGTGCGCTGCACTTGCCCTGCTCATAAATCAAACTCTCTTCTATATTTGCGGTTGTTCTATGACTTCTTGACGACTTCAAAAGTCTACATCAATAAGCTTGGAGTACCAGCAAAAAAGTAGCACCTTCCTCGCCCCTTACCTGCAAACTGGCCTTCGTCAAAGCCACGCCTAAGCAACAAAAGAATTGATTGTTTACCCAAACGGTGTCTGGTTACTTTCAATCGTCGGGCTCTGACGCTGCCGGGGGACCCAACAGCATAATTATTTGCCGCAACTCAGGGCTGCTGTATGGTGTCTTAGCGCTCTATTTGACGTGAGGAAGGATCCGATGTATCGGACAATCGCAGAACAGCGATAGTACTAGTTGTGCAATTCATATTTAGTTATTAATTATTTCAGTAACTGCTGCCAAAACTTATTTAGTTAGTACTATTTACTTAGTGAAATTACATAGTAAATAGTACTATTTCAACATTGGCGCAGAAGTGGGTTTTCCGGCGCGTAGAAGGCTGAGGACCGTCCCTCTGTGGGGAAGTTGCACAGCCTAGACATAGGCGTGGGTGTATGAGAGTTTACCCCAAGGGGTCTCATACTTTTCAGGTCTGAAGGGTTGGGGGTATGAAGAAAATTTTTCGAATTTGGTCGCTTTTTTTAAAGAAAGAGGTCATTAAATACGTGGCCATATTTTTTGGGGTATCCCCCAGCCAACTGGTCATAACAAGCTAAGCCAAAATTGGTGCCCAGGTCTCGCGCAACTCCTGCAAATGCTGCCTACCAACTTTGGGCTTGCCGTGGGACTGTAGAGATGCATAGTAGAGATGCATTTCGTTGACGTTTGGAACAAGCGAAAGGCTTTCCCATTATATGTACGAATGATAGTAGCAATCTGCGTTTCACTAGGGCACGGGCATGTTGGTGCAAATCGATCGAACTTTGATTCTCCTACAATTTTCACTTTTATAAGGATTGCAAAACACTGCCTGACCGAATAACTAAATTACCTCACCGTAAAGCGCCAATATGCTTATGCCCAATAGATTTTTCCACGCTGTGCATATTCTATTTTGAGCATATTCTCATGACTTAGTTACACCAGAAACTGTTTATCTAGAACCTTGCGATGGCAAACATGATGCAGTTGATTGCTTTGCTCTCCACAGTCGCCGTAACCGAGTCGCTCCTTTGCCATGCGACCGTCTGCGCCACCGGCAAAAACACCTGCCTTCTTAGAAAGCGAGGCTCGACGGACATCACTGAAACGTGCGAACAAGACTGTGCCGGCTTACTCAGTGTCAACAGCTGTGATTTGTCGTCTCAAAGTCGGTGACGTTGCAGTCCGCCAATATGCTTTTACAATTGACTTTTGAACTGCAAGGACTTTGCTAGTGTTTAATGGTGTTTCTCTTCAAAGGAGGGGCTTTAGTAGTTTAGCAAAAATGTTTTTCAAGTTGCACTAGCTGGTTAGGGTTGAAATACGGGGGGGCATCTTTCTTGCGGTTACGCTCGGTTACGGTATTTATAAAATTATATACTCACTTATCCTAGAAATTCTGTCAAAGTTACGGTAAATCGCAGTGCATTACCGATGGTACGTCGTCGGTACACCAGTTTTCAGAGACAGACAACAACGCAACATTTTTAAATTTGGCTCCTAAGCCTACAGTAAGCTCAAACAAATGAGCGTGTGGCGTGTTTTTGTAATGAACTACACTGGCGTATTATACTCGTACGATCACCGATAAATTGGGGCTGATTGCAGACGGGACACAAGTCGGAAGTTGCTGCTGCAGTACTGACAATTGTAACGATGCGATGAGACAGCAGTTTGCATCAGATTCTTCCAGTGGCTCCACTCAGAATAACAATGGCGCCAGTACCACCATTCCAGCGAATGGCTGTGCAACAACAATGATTTATGCGACTTGGATGTGTTTAGCAGCTATCGCCACTTTCACCATGACGTCATCCTAAAATATCTGAGTTTGCGGTTTTCAAACATTCTATAATAATTTCATTTGATTGATGAAACTGTTGCGACTGCGACTGGTGTTGTGTACAATATGAACTATAACATGCGCGTCAATGGGGGTTTTCTTAAGTTATTACATGACTAAACTAGATTAGATAACATTTCCCTCTTTTGTCTATGCAGAAATTAACCAGTGACACCCGTCAAACATATTGATATTTACTGTACTATTTTTTGTTCATCGGAATATAAAGGCACGGTAATAAAGGAAAAAGTGAAGTCATTTGATCAGCACATCCGGTGAGACTCTCTCAAGCTCTTCAGACCGGACTATTTTGTTGTCTAAGCAGAAGCCAAAGATTGATGACTGTTACATCTTGCTCAAGCATGACATCATTCTCAAGAGAAAAGCGCAGTCTATATAAGTAGCCTTGTCGGTGCCAGCCTGATTGAGACGGGTAAAGAAGAGCGAGCGTATCG